>JAGFPH010000557.1:235157-258366 GCA_018207615.1 Philaenus spumarius
TTTGTAACAAATTTTAGACCGTTGTGTTTATGTTTAACTTTTTTAACCTATAAAAGTGACATTAAAATATGTGACAATTTGATAAAATAATCTTAAGTTGTTAACTACTTGCCTGCACTGTTTCATCGGCAGCCTCTTTGTCGTCAGTGGCAATCCCAGCTTCTTTAATCTTCCGTGCAGTAGTTTTATCCTTTAAAAACAGCATCGCTTTAAAATAACACCACTTGCTTTTATACTCGTCTGCCCCCGAACCACTCTTCTTCTTCTTAAGTTCTCTTTGAAACTGTGCCAACAATGTTTTCACTTTTGCCTGTACTTCCGAATTACTGGCTTTTATCTCCCGCGAAATGTCATTCCATGCATAGTTCTTTAGGTTTTTATTTTTATAATCAGGGTCCATCGGATTCCAAAGAACTGGTTGCTCTCCATATAGGTCAATCAATTGCATGACTGTTTCACGCGACCAATCAATTTCACTCTCAATGCTGTCGCTGTTCATATTGAGTTGAGAAACACGGACACCAAACAACACAGACGTACTACTATCAACAGTCGCAACTAGAGTACTGACGCTGTCGGAACGACATGGCGGCCAACCACGTGCGCTAAGGTAAGTGTTGCCAACATTGTTGACGGTCGCTTTTAGTCCCGTCAACATTGCTGCCAGCATATGTTGGACAACATTCTTTGATCTTTACCGACTACTGGTGGGTAAATGCTGCCAACACTTTTCGGTGCTGACAGCATTGTTGGCAGCAAATGTTGACGGAATTAAAAGTACGATTTTTGTAAATGTTGTCAGCTTTTGCTGGCAGCAATGTTGTCAGCTCCGGTGTAAACGCGGCTTTAGACGTCTTACTAGTCTTCGGCAGAGTATTAATACTTTCAATTTGAAGTGGCCTTTAACATCATATCGAAAATTATTGTAACATATATTGATAATTTATATACATTATACACGATATGAAATATCGATATTTATAATTTATACTTACAAATATTTATATAAATTTATGATTTTATAGGCAAAGTGAAAATGGGTTGAGCAATCATCGTAATAAGCTTGAATATTTTACACTTCAGTTTCTCACAAAGTTTCAATCCAAATTTGACCTAATTTATTTGTTCTGCAAGTAGAACATAACTGCGCTGAAAGTATTTTCAGGTCTGTAATTTTATATTCACAACGCGACGGTACATTTGCCAAGGATTTCAACTTGTTTGGAAATGAATATTTGATCTTTGTTTCAAAGGCCACCTAGTGCTTTGCTGCTGAATCCATCTTGGAAAGTCGGGATCTATTATGAATTTGAAATAATGTATACTGAATGTTGGATAACCCTTGTTATTCTCGAGTAAGTCATTTACGTATATGTGAATCCAGATTAAGTAAAATACAGATTATAAATACAACTAAAATATAAAATGTAACAAAATGGTTAACATGCGTTCTCCAAACAACTCAAAAGCAAAACTAAAATATGACATGATTCGACCACGCTGTCGTGAGTTGAGCGAATTTCCAAATTAAGTTTATATGTATTAGGGTTCAAGCAACAATTTGGGAAATTTACCTACTCACGAAGGCGCTGAATAGCTGCCTGCGTTCACAAAATATATTAGTAGAATTTGTTTGCACCCAAGCCTCCAAAGCTTCCGCTGAGGCTCACTCGACCTTGCCGCCTAGGGTCATGGACCTCTTTGCTACGCTCTCAGCGTACAAACTTGGCAATCGGCCTCGGAGCAGAAGATTTCAACCGGGTACTTTTATGGTATGTTACGTTTTGATCGATTTTGAAGAACCAAGCGAGGTATAAGGTCAAGTAAAAAAACTAAATGTGCAGAATAATATAATATATAAAAATGTTTAAATAAAAAGTTTCATTCTAGTCCGAAAAATCTAAAAAAAATAGTTACTTCTGGTAAAAAAACGTGCTTCTACTTGTTGGATTTTTTCCCCCACGAACTCGTCTAAGCGATTTAGACAACCAACACGTACCAAATCGGACTTGAAATGCTGTGTGTATACAATTTTTAATGACACCCCAATTCGTTTTCAAGGGACGTGATCGGTGCTAATTGGTCACTCCCCCGACCTTATTTCCTAAGTGTCACTGAAATAGCTAGTCTTTCCTACGGAAATTCGCCAATAACATGTTTTCTTTGTTGCGATTAATGGGACAGTACGAGATGCTGATGCGTATTATAGTGCTCTGATTGTTGATTCATTACTTTCATTGGTTATGATTTGCCCGTTTACAGTAACATGACGGCAAAGATAGCTAGCATTAAGTCTTCCACAAACACAAAATACCTATATCAATTTTTATTTTTTCGTCGGATATGTCCACAGTGTAACATATTTATTAAATGGGTCAAGCTTGAGTCCCGCAGACGACAAGCAACCTTGACTTTTCTCTTAATACAATATTAAAGTATATAGATCACCCTCATATTTTCCAGAATTTAAATGTTTACGTCCGACATTCATATACTTAAAATACATTGCTCTTCCTTACTCTTTAAAATTCCATTAACCTACATCCTAAATCTCTGCGGATAGTTCTATTATAGAGTCCGATTCTGTTAATATTTAAACCGAGAATGAAAACACATTTAGGTAATTAGTTGAGGAATGTGTAATTTTGTTATTTTTCCATTTTTACTGTTGAGTTTGTTTCCTCATGTTTATCAGTAGCATACAACTTACTTATTTAAAATGTTATTAGATTGCTGTTTATTAGCATGGATTGATTTGTGCCAATTACTTTTAATTTTAAGTTTCTTTTTGGTTTTTAAAATGGCTATTTATTATTATGTTGTTATTGTTTAAATTTTCTTTGTGTTTACAATATTGATTTTTTGTAATAATTTGAAGAAAGTTATAACGTCTTGAACTAGAATTTATACATTTAGTTATGGGACCAGTAGCCGAGGCTTCGTAGTCTAGACTGTGACAAAATAAAGTCGAAAAATAAATTCTATTCGTTCCCCTTACTGTAAACAAATAAAGTATTAAACTCACAATAAAGATAAACAATAATCAAAAACAATTAATCCCCATTAAGCGTATCAATCCATATTATAGGCCATAATTTTATTACATTACCTATTAAATTACTATTTAAATTACCAACTAAAACAACAGTTGTTTCTGAAAAAATTTCTTATTCTAAATTTTCCAAGTTGGTAGCTATGGTAATAAATGTAAATACTTCCAAGAAAAGTTGTGGTGGTTCAGTATAACCTAATTGTGTAAAGTTTTAGATCCAAACCAGCTGCTTTATTTATAATTAGGGGCTGTGCCCCTGCTTGCTTCGTTCGCCAACCTCTTCGCTCGCCAATGCAAACCATAAAATCCTTAATTTTATTTATAATTTTCATATTTTTTTAATTTGTAATAGAAATTTTAATGAAAATGATAATTGATTATTACAGAGGCACTTGGATCTAAGTTGGGTGGTGGGGGTAGCTGTGACCTGTATATATTGTAATTCATAGTTTCCAACGTTCGTCCACTAAATTCCTAATTTTGTCCATCATTTTAAAATTTTTTAAATTTCTTTACATAAATTTAAAACATTTTCGGAATAAAAAGTAGCCTAATATTCTCTGATAAGTCCTCTACCTGTTAATGAAAGATTTATCAACATCGGTTTAGCCATTCCGGAGATTAGCCTTCCAAACAAACAGACAGTTGGACAAAAAATGTATAAATGTATGTTTAAGTTTCTGAAATTTGTGAATAATATATGGATCTTAGAAAAGAAGCTTGTATTTTGAAATCTGAGACGGACACTTAAATGGTATTTATATTTATAGATATTTAACAACAGGTGAATTATAATACAGTAAGTCC
Source organism: Philaenus spumarius (assembly GCA_018207615.1). Taxonomy (NCBI): domain Eukaryota; kingdom Metazoa; phylum Arthropoda; class Insecta; order Hemiptera; family Aphrophoridae; genus Philaenus; species Philaenus spumarius. The sequence goes on from JAGFPH010000557.1 coordinate 239,017, forward strand.
TTTTATTATTTTTTCTTTGTGTTAGGTTTTATTCATATCAGCTATTTTATGGCTGGGAATGAACGCCCTTATTTTGACGATTTTTAATCATTATCATCATTTTCCAAAATCCTTTCTTAGTGCACTTCGACATTGTGGTGCCCTGAAAAGTTTTAGTTTCTAGCTAGCACAGTTTTGGCTGTCCTTGACTAAACACTACAGAACGCTGGTCTCTTCACTAATAGTCAGTCAGCCAAGAGTTCTTGTTTTATATACACATATATTAAATTTAATTGCCAATAGAAAACGGATGTAACAAACATTTGTCACACTAAGGCCCTATTATCGATTGATTTTGAGATTTCGTAAATGGATTTTCTAAAACCCACCATAAAAGTAAATAACTGTCCCTAGATCAGATTTTGTATATCTAATTCCCTCTTTTATAGTAGAGGGAGAAATTAAAAAAAAAAAATAACATTTTATACAATTCAAAGTGCATTATATCATAATATTATGAAACTGTTTTATTTGTGACCTACTTAGAATTATACGTTATGGTTAGGTGTACCTCCTTCATGGATGATAATCGTTCACTATAAATATATTGATAGCAATCAGCTCACAAAGCACATAGTAAGGTCTCTTTACATTACAGTAGAAGGGTAAATTATGACCTGGGAGCCCGTATCCCCAATCAAGACACTAATGTGTGCCGTGAATCTTCCCAACAATGCTCGACGTGGATAAATAGAGGCGTAATCAAGATCTGTTTTAAACTTTCTTATAAATATATCACAAACTTTATCTTTATCCGATTTAAATAATTAATTATATTTCGCTAATTAATTACTTTGTTTAATATCAATAATGGTTGTAAATTAAAGATAAATTTATGTATAGATTAAATTTTTCAGAGAAATTTACTTTTTGGGTTTTCGTATATATATGACTTCTTTAGTACGGTACGGGATGTTTCAAAATTGTTAATGGCATTTTAAGACTTTGTAGCATTTACCACATTTAACTTACAGTTATAAATAATAAATCAAATGAAAGAGCCATTCAGGTTTTGTTGGTACACCTGTGCGAATGGACAGAAAGCGCTAGTAGCAAGATTGCGACTAGTGAACAGAAAGCTTTTTGTGTTTACAGTTTCCAAGGTCTGAATCTTTAGTTACAGTGCAATGTGCGATCCGTATTAAGTTCAAACTTAATCCTCCAAGTGATAATAACATCCGTAGATGGTATCGTTAGTTAGAAGATACCGGCTGTCTTTGCAAAGGGACTACTTGTATGGGACTACCAAGAATGACTGAAGAACTTGTTAACTCTAGAATCCCAACGCTTGGTCTGATAGACGATGGTCGCCACGTTTTTGTTCACCCCCACCCCTAGAGTACCTTTATTTGCCATACAGACGCCCAATTTGGTGCATCGGAAACTGGTTGTGTTTGTGCGTATATTTGTGCGAAAACAGTGATCGCGTAGTCTCGAAGACGAAGCGTTGGGAGTGGTGTTAGTTTTCGAATAACATTGCGATGCCGACATCCTGCATCGAGAAGTTCCTGATATTCAACCTGTACAGCATGAACGTCAGGGAAGACAAATTTGCTCGTTCTGCCCGTCCAAGAAGCGTCGAATGACGAGCTTCTTTTGCCAGCGCTGCTCAAAAGCAATTTGTGGTGACCATAAAGGACAGTGGTACTTTGAATATGTCCAAGAGCAATAAACTGGTCCAAACTGTGTCAGTTGTATGTCTTACTTGTCATTTGTGTTGTTAAAGTGCTAATACAACGGATTAACTGTCTTCTTTGTAAGTATTTATTCATTTATTTTACCCGTCGTCTAGTAGACTAAGCGTTAGGGATATTGAAACTTTTATGAGCGTTAGGATTCTCGAATTAAAAGAGTGAGAGATTCTCTCATGCGTGGCCCCAAAAAATGATAGATTGAAAACAATAAACAACGATTCAAACATAACAGCTGAGTCCTTCATATGAAATAAATATTAAAACGTGTTCGGTTAGTGTAAATTATAAAATACGCAAACGCCTACCGGTTCCCTATGCTACGTGTTTACACAGTACAAGCTGGCATGAGCGTAGGTATACCGTACACGACGGAGAGGGTATAAATGATTCTCTCTCTCTCTCCTTTGTTCTCGCACTGCGCATGCGCGTCAAGTAATTATCATAATCTTGCCTTTCAACTGTTCCAACTGTCCGTAAAGTAGTTTCACTTCAAACATTTATTTTAGAAACAGGTATAACTAGAAATAAATATAATTGTTTGTTTATTTGGGCTTGCTTATGTTTGAGAACATTAAGAGCGGTAATTATTGAGAAAACTTTATGTTGCCATACAATTGAATGATTTCGTGTAGAAATAAAATCACATGAACGGGGCACGGAATTAAAAAAAAACAAGCATATTCTTTTAAAGTACTTTTATGTTATACGCACACGGGTATATTTAAAATATAATAAAAGAGGCATTCCAGAATGTTTCGGTAACTTCTTCACTGAACTATTATTTCACAATATTTCAAATATGTTAAATATACAAAATACATCCAGGTTAGTTTTGATCATAATTTCACTTTATTTCGATTGCTTGAGATGCTGTAATTTAACAGTATTTAATGCTCTACTAAATATGTGTTTGCAATCACTTCAACTAGTAAAGAAGGGAAAATAATTTATTGTAATATCCACTGAAGGGCAAAGTTCCCTGTAATTACTAAAGTTTGTCTTCAAGCACAATACAAAGCCGTTTACACGTGACCAACTTTAGGCTGATTAGCATCTTTCGATAATCAAATTATACGGTGAAGTACTGCACTCTACAGTATGTTAACACTCTTAAAGGTGTAGTAGCTAAATGAATAAGGATAGTTCCCATTAGAGCCTATACAGACTTGCATGGAATAAATAGTTAAAATGTTACTGTATTAAAATATACGAAATAAATGAGCTCTAACACGGACATAGATAGTGTACAGATTTAAATACAGTTATTTAAACGAATTTACAAGATCTACCACATACATCTTTAAACGGAACAAGTCTCACAGTTAAAACAGATACAAATTAGTTCATAGTATCTTTACACTCTTCATAATTCCTATGAAAATCAATGCATTGTACGTTGACACAAATCAGAAGACGATTTAAACAATACCATTGGATGGTGGATGCTATGGGACGTATTGCGATGATATTCGATGCGATGAAATAAGATTCGGAACGAAACGATAAGAGAATATGCTATGTGATGCAATATGATGTGATTAGGGAAAATGCGATGCGATACAGTCCGGTACGATACGATACATGAGATAAGATATAATATTATAAGATGCTATCTGATGCAATGCGTACAATATAATGTGATGATTTACAATGCGATGCGGTACGGTACGATGCATACGATAAGATATAATATGATAAGACTATATTTGATGTGAAGCGATGTTATGCAATGCGATGCAATATGATGTGTTGAGATACAATGTGATACGATACGATGCGTACGATAAGATAAGATATAATATGATAAGACTATATTTGATGTGAAGCGATATGATGCAATGCGATGCAATATGATGTGATGAGATACAATGCGATACGGTGAGGTACGATGCGTACGATAAGATAAGATACAATATGATAAGACTATATTTAATGCGAAGCGATGTGATGCCATGCGATGCAATATGATGTGATGAGATACAATGTGATACGGTACGGTACGATGCGTACGATAAGATAAGATATAATATGATAACACTATATTTGATGCGAAGCCATGTCATGCAATGCGATGAAATATGATGTGATGAGATACAACGCGATGCGATACGGTACGGTACGATACGAAAGATAATATAATATATCATATTATAAGTTGCTATGTGATGCGAAGTGATGTGGTTTAACGCGATGCAATATTATGTGACGAAATAAAAATGCGGTGCGATAATGAACGATACGATACGTAAGATGATTTGATATAATATTATTTGATGTGTTGCATTATGATGTTATGCGAAACGATACTGTTCGATACTATACGATAAGATGCTGTACTACATGATATGTATAGATTAGATAAAAAATACGGTATGATACGATGCAGTACGATATCTTACGCTAAAATGTTATGCTAGACGATGTAGTATGATTAGATGATATACGAGGGGATGCAATTCAATGCGATGAAATTTGATGCGATGATACCTCGATACGGTACGATGCTATGCAATAGGGTAAGATACGGTACGATATGATGAGATGCTGTACCGTATAATGCGATGTGATGATAATATGCTTTTCTAAGCAATTCGAACGATTGAAAAGGAATGCATTGATACAAAACAAAGCAACACTTAGAATTAAATTACTTAGTTAACCTCTTATTAAATTATATTTTAATTGCTCTTATTTATTTCTGTTAAGAGTTGCACGGTAATAAAACGAATGCATAATGTCTATTTAAATTTTAGTTCTAACTATTTATATCCTCCAGTAAAATTAACAAAATAATATTATCAGAAATGTTTATGCGCAATGGTAACGCATAAATATTGTAGCATTTTGTCTGATTGCAAAACTGTTCACCACTTCTGATAATTATATTTTTTCTTTTAATAAAACCTTATTAGTAGTGATTAAAATTTTAATTATTTTTTTAAACAGCAATTTTCCATTTAATAAGCACTTTATTATATCAGAGGTATTTCAATTAAACCAACAATTCAATATTTTATGCGGAAGACTCACTGCGACAAATTATTTGTGCTGACAATTCTTTCCCTCGCGGTGTTGTACCCACAGATTGAACACGGAAATAAACACTAATGCTATTAACACACCGTTGCATTTACTTATTGGATATTTCAATTATAAAGTGATTTGACAAAAATATTTGTACCGTGAAATTAAATAATGTAATGCGCTTACGTGCAATGTAAACATTACACTCCACTTCTTCCGGCAAACATTAATGCTATTTTATATTATCAAATCACAATGGAAACATAAGCAATTGGTATAATCTACTTACATTGAAAATAAATTATACAGCTGCGTTCAATAATAGCATTTTACACAAACATTACGCTAACACTTGCAGTCGCCTAGAAACTTTATAGTAAATATGAAATTGAATTCTTAAATTTTGTGGGCGTTAAACATAATGTTGTTGTCATACAAAATTTAATTTATTTAAAAGTGGGGGTGGGTGTGTGAACTAATAGTATACTGTGCTCTACTTAACAACCTTATTAGATACGTTATAAATTTACTTCGTTTAAAGAAAAAAAAGAAGAACAAAACAACAAGTAAATGACAATGAAAAAATTAGATCACTCACATGAACTTGAGTTGAGCGAATTTTGAAAATGAAGTTTATTTGCTTTAGGTTTTCAACTAACTGTTTGGATAATTGGTCTACTCATGGAGGCATTGAATGGAGGCACAAATTGTTAGAATTTGTGTGCACCTCAGCTTCCAGCACCGCCTCACGAGCTGCTTCGTTCCGCTCGCAGTGAAAACACTCCAAACACCTTGCGGGCTCGGAGTATGTACATTGGATAAAACTCGCTTTTTATGGTACATTTAGGGTACTTTTGTTGTATTTTACTGAGTACGCTCAGGGATGTTCATGTAGTCGGCTCATAAGTCTAAAGGTTTTTATAACACGGGCGTGTTAAGGTGTTCGTGTAACATGACGAAGGGAAAATTGAAAAGAAATTTGAGAATGGCTGAATAGCCGAAACGACCGTCGTTCATTGAGGAAAAAAACAGAATATTGAAGACTGTAAGTCTTATATTCAATAATTAAATAAATCCTATCTTGGTGTGTGGCATTGTTTCCGGAAAATAAAAACCTTAATTTTTAGTCGACATAGGATGCCATCACACTTTTTTTCCTCCAATGTGTTCCTTCTTGGAGGATGACTTAACAGAAAAGTAATTTCCAAAAGTAAATCACTATTACCATGCTTTTAAGATTTGTAACAATATTGTACTAGTTTTTCGAAACTCTTAGGCCAACCTGGGATCTACTTGGCAATCTTCATATACTTAATCGTTTTACTCTTATAATATTAAAAGTTCCATTCTTGATTTCCATTGTTTGCGAAATTGAGTAATCTTCCACTGACACATCTTTTTGTTTATACGATACACAGCTGTTGTTAACGATGTTTTAATAAGGAGTTTGAAGGTAGGCCTAAATACCGATACAATTTATTATTCAACCATAAGTAGATCCGTACTGCAAATTAAGACGACGAAAACATTTTTTTAAATTTGCTTCTGATCCGCTTGAGAATTGAACAAAGTATGCGTAAACTTTAACCTCTGTAAAGAGTGTACTGATGAAATACGAATTAATTGACGTCCTAATTTTTGTAACTAAGTAATATTTAATTTATTATATTTTCTGCATTTGTGTTTAATTGTATACAGTAGTTATGTTTTATTTAGTTATCATTTTGTTTGTACCTGTGCTCTTATTTCTGTAACAGGTACCCCCCCCCCCCCCCAACTTATATTCCAATTACTACAGGATCTGTGTTGACAGTGGTTGTGCTAAATAATAACTTGCATTCTAACAATAGTTGATATCGCAGTGTATAGAAGACTAGAGATCACAGCATGATGCCTTTACCTTAGTTTAGTTGTAAGTCCGGACCAGCAGAGGGATAAGTTGTTTTACTTTGAATAAACGTTTTTAAGTGAAACAATAGTTCGTCACCTTACTTAAAGAACCTTCTCACCCACGATCCATCCTGACAACGCACGTACGTCCGCACGAGGGCAGAAGACACGGCCCAAAAAGGGAGTCGCATTGGTGGACTAAACGGGAGTCGCGCTGCAACTGGTGTCACAAGTGGTCTTCAACTTCACAACAAGGTAGACGAATTTATTTTCTCCGTGGTAAACATTTTTTATTACATCAACGCTCTGCTGGTCTCGTACTAAACTAAACTAACACTAAACACATAAGGCAAAGGCAAGAATAATTCCCCCCGTTTATGAGGCTTCTTACTGACGCGGTTGCTCTCAGACTAACTTTTGATGCTTTATCTAACGCCCCCCCCCCCCTACTTTACTCTAAACTTGATCTCAGCAATATAATAAGCCTTCATCTCTTCATAATCTATTCCATTACTGTATATTACATTATTATTATTATTATTAAATATTACAAGGTAAATATCCTGCCACATCTCTCTCTGCCTGTTTGCTTTTATTGTTTGTCGTCTTGCCTCAGCAAGCTGGACAATGTCAGTTTGTATATATGTGTAAAAGGTAGACCAAACTGTTTTCTTTCTTTTTCCTCATTTATGTTTTTATGATATAATTTTTTGTTTGTGATTTCTATAAAAGATCTGTTAACATACACATCGGTTGCAGGAAAAGATGGTTAGGATTTTTTAGACATGAATATTACGTTGTCTTCGAAAAAATTAATAAATACAAATTATTATTATTATCATCTTATCCTCCGCTAGCAATTTCAAGGCTAACTTTGTGAGTTAATATATCAATTATTAATAAAATAGTATTTGAATTACGTTTATACCTAATATATTAAAAGATGCGCACATTATAACAAGTGTTGACTAGCAAGCAAGACGGCATGGCAAGTGATTGCGAAACCTTAATATTAATATGATTTTATTTCTTAAATAAAATAAACCCCTAACCATATAAAATATAGAGCACAAGCAAATGTCACGATCGCATAGTAAAATCCTAGACAGACACGTCAGATCGTTAAAGTCATCTTAACGAATAAAACATCAGTTCCTTTTGATTCACACCGACTTTAGTCCTGATACATGGGAAGCCCATTAGCAGAGTATCTACGTCATACAAGGATTGAGGTCAGAACTCAATCTTGGAGACAATACACGTCCATTACAAGTTTAAAGGATGCAAGGTTGGTAATGTTTTTATATGCACGGTGTTTCACAGCTATCAGCCAATACTTTCAATAACTAACAAAATTTGCAATATCATTACGGTTTCTTCACTTGTCGATTAGTATTCAAGTAACGTAATGATAAAATAAATTACAACATTTCATTAGTTTTATAACAAAAGCTCAACCCCTGCCCTCCTAGCTCACCAACCTCTGTGAAGCCAATGAAAACTGATTATTGTATACTTTGTATTTTCAAGGATACGACGATTTATTAGCTCTTGGATCTAAGTAGCGTGCTGGACCCCTGTAGGGGGGCGGTGGAAAATTACTTGGCAGTAGGGTCGCCCTTAAAGAAATATTTTCAGAAAACTAATTACTATTTAATATTATGTTAAAAATAGCGAAGAATGTTCATACTCATAAAGCAATTTTATGCTAACAATAAATATTGTTTGATTCTACTAACTTTGTTAGTTGCAAAGAATGTAGTTTTGGCGTTATCTTATTATTTAGAAATGTGTTGAGAAGGTGCTCATTGAAAAATCATATACTGAGAACGCGCTGGTCACACGAAAGAAATTATCTTAAAATTACAAAGGTATAAGTGAATCTATCATTTGCCAAGCATGTGCTCTGTATGTGCCTAAAGTTCCCTAGGATTCCTGGCACTTTCAGCTCCTTTTCAGCATGCCTGGGAACTTCTAACCAAACATAATTTATAAGTAAATAACTCGGGTTTGTATCAAAATACCAAATTTAATTATGTAATTTTTTCAGCAATTATAACAAAAAGATTTCTAACAATAAGAACACCATGCAATTTTATTTTCAATTCTAAGTTGCTTGAAAGTGTTTCCACAAAACGTGGCAATGACAAAAGGATTTCAGACAACATTTAATCTTAGCCTCATGTTTCTCCAATAGAAACTAAAGTTCATTTGAGCAGCTTCAAAACACATTTCATTTTAAAGAAATTAATTTACAGAATAGATAACGCGGAACGGATTGAGGTGCTAGTCTTTAACTATAGTCTATAGAGATCCCCTCCCCCACCTTGACTTAAATATTCGTTGCAGTAAGGGCTGGTTAAGTGGTTAGTTATTGGCACCGGCCCCGGTAATTTTGAAGGGTTCCATAATCGTACACATCCCCTCATAATTTTTATGACAACTGAAACTTTGCCCGAATGATTTGCGTTTTTCATTAATTCACATTTAATTTAATTTCTGAGAGGAGGTCCGTGAAACTTCCCGATGTTTATGTTAGCCAACACGGCCCAAGGTGGGAGTAGCGGTGTTAATGGCAGACGTAGTTTAAAGTACACACTAACCATTAACCATGAATCGAATTAAGGCGTTTGTTGTAATTAATTTCACTATTCATATTTAAATAATCGCGACTTAATTTACTTTAGAAAGAATTACTAGAAACTGCATCGAAAAGAGCCGTCGTTTTTACTCAAACGCTGTTTTTGATACTTTGAAATTACTGAGTTGTTTAAGGAACTCTGGCAATTTGTATATTTCAAAATTACAATAGCATTTTCGTAAAAGTTTATCGTGAACATTTAACTCGTTCTTCAGGATAAGTTGTAACAAGTTAATAACAACGTTTTCTCTAACTCGCATTATATAGTACAAGTTTTGTATCAAAATCTTCCGGGCAAACTACATCTGTTTAAAAATTATAAAGTTATTTAATTTTAAAAGGCGTATCAATGTAAAGGGATGCAGCCGAGCAGGTTATCTTATCTACTTACAGATAAACATTAATCTGACCGTTCCACTGCTTGTCTAAGGTTCAATATCATTTAATGTATTTGAGTTTCAACTTAAATGATAGTATCTTGCTTTATGTTATATTGACAGGGATAACTACTTTAGAAACCCTAAACACATTTATCGTAGACAGCTCGATATGATAATGTTTAATGCAGTCCTTGTAATTTATGTATTATTTAAAGAAATAAATATTATTTAAAAAATCAATAATCATCATTTCAAACAATTTTTATATTCATTAATATTTCTTGCTAGTTTTAAAAACAATAAGACAAAAGGAATAAAGGATTTTTCTATTTAAGATAAGTAATAAATCTTTCATGAAGTACGTTTCGAAGTAAATAGTTTTTGTTTTAGATTGAATGAAGTAGTTTGAAGATAATAAAGTCTCAGTTTATCACTGTAATGAAATAAAACCTTTTATTAAATCCTTACGTCTACTGCCGTTGATTATAGAATGCAGCTTCTAAGAGAAACATCAAATTGAAATCACCATAAAATAAAAAAGCATATGAGTGCTCGTCTACAGAATATTAGGCCTACTATAAACGTTCAATTGAAATGGGAGTTTTAGTTGTTCTTTATTTGCTTATGTACTGACAATGGTTTCAATTTAAAGGTCACTAACATATACTGTACATGGTGGTTCAGAAATATCCGTGATAGTTCGGCGGTGGGGCCAAAATAAAGAAAACCTTCCTTTAAACGCAATTTCGGAAACTCATCTTTAAGGGGTTGTCCACCATATGTTGTTGATTTATTTTAATCCATATGATAACCTTGAATTATCACTTCAAATTTCAGAATTACAATGTAAACTATATTTAAAACGACTTGTATCTATATTTCTTTCAATCATATTCGAAACTTTTTTTGTAACACCTTTATCAATCGTTTCAACAATTAAATAGCCTACAGTACATGTAAATATGGAAAATAAACTCACTCGTTCAGATGTGATGTGACTAAATGCTTTAGTCTGTTCTACGCTGGAGCTGGTAAAACAATTTCTGTAACATCAAAATACTCTATTATATAAACTCAATTATTGGAAAAATTCATTATTGTGCAATTTACATAATTAACTCTTATAAAAGCAGTAGTACGTCCGTTCGTGCATACATACATAAATACGTCAATAACATATAATATTAATTAATTTTCGAGCTTAAGAGCCTGCTGTAGTGGCGGCCATCTTGGATTTTTATCCCATAATAGCAATGTTAAATTTCAAACTATTTATTTCGTTTATTTTTTATCATAAAATTGTTTGCAAGGTATCATTTTAAGCACAATCACAATACGCATCCGTTATGCAATTTAGTTTTTTTAAATGCTTTTGATTTGTTACGTAATTGACATTTTGTAAGTGCAAAGTTTGAATTTTTTTCCTAACACAATACAAAATTAATAATGAAAAATAATTTGCAAGTCGGAGCCGAAATTTTATAAAGAATATTCAGTTTTTTTTTTCAACACCCAATTACAAAAAAAAACTTATAAAATGGTTTGAAATGAGGCAATAGCAAAGCGTTCAGCTGCAAGAAATTGCACTGTTTCGATAGGGATATAGTGAGAAGCGTTTTCATTTCCGGTTGCTTTCTCGCTTACTGGAGCAGACCCTTAAGCATTTAACTAGCATTTAACCTTGCAACTTCTCTTGCAAGGTTGCGGAAGGGTGGGAGGAAATGAAGAGGGGTGGGGCTTGCACTTTTTAGTGTATACTTTGTACACTAACATCCTGAAAAATTCAGCTTTTCCCTAATTAGTTGCGACTAAGCGCATTTTTCTACCTACCTTCAGGTCGGGAACGTTCAATGAGTACCGATTATAGTTCACAGAACACGTTTCGGGGTGTCATTAGTATATATATATATATGTATGTGTCTATTTATGTGTTCGCACTCTAACGAGCGCCTTTTTCTTCCAATTTCGTCACAATTTGGTACAAAGTTAGGCTTTCTTATCCTTTCAGACGAGTTCGTTAGCCCCAAAAAAATCTACAACCGTAAAACGCTTTTTGACCTTAAGTTACATTTTTCAGGTTTTTCGTACTAGAATAAAACTCTTTTGGGTTTTATTTTTAAATAAATTGTATATAGATTTTGTTTTTTTTTGTTTTTAAATGACTGCTAGTCTAGTTCTCAAAAAATCAATCAAAACATAAAATGCCATAAAAGTATGTATGGTTCCAAACAACGTGGGATTAACTTCTGATACGAGGCCCGCGGCCCGAATGCAAACTCGTGCAGCCGGATAAAACAAATCTGAACCGGAGCTGGAGGTCGAAGTGCAATCAAACTCTACTAATATATTTCGTGCACGCAGACGCCTTTGTCAGTTGACTGAATTCCCAAATAGTTGGTTGAAACCCTAATACATATAAACTTAATTTTGGAAATTGGCTGAACTCATGTTAGCGGTTTAGATGCTGATTGAATTATTTTTTAAACTTGGTAGTTATTAAATTTGACTTTAGGTTCTGCTGCTACATTGATTTTATTAAATACTTCTGTACCTTCTAAATTCTCCTTAATTTTATTGTATTTAAGTATTTGAAGTAAAATTGTCTACTATAATGAGTAGACATCTTTTCTATTAAATTATTGAATATAACTGAACATTACTGTATTTTAACATACTAGCTGGCCCGAACCGGCTTTGCACGGATAGACTAATCAAAGTTAAATGTATATTAGCAAACAATGTATTATATCAATAAATATATTACACTATGTATTTCGAATTTTTTAAAACCCTTTCTTAGCGAGCATCTATGGCCCTAGAGGAAGCTACATACCAAATTTCATTCCAATCCGGTCGGTAGGTTTTGATAAATCGTGATTTAATAACGTTGACCCCCCCCCCCCAAAACCCCCCTAAAATTTCGAATTTTCGGAAACCCATTCTTGGTGCGCGTCTAGAGCCTATAAAGAATATTAGTGCCAAATTTCATGTTTGTAGGCCTCGTGGTTTTGGAGAAACTGTGATTAGTCAATGAGTCAATAGTATTTGGCTTTCACTGTATAAGTATAGATTAGGTTACTTATAATTCCTTGATTTAATAAATCAAATAATTCCTACACGCAAGCCGACTTAATTTCATAAATAATTTTGTTTGCTAAGAACTGTAATTTAATTTTACATTCTAAACGAGTGTAAAACGAAAAGTAATAAACACTAGGTTTTTTGTGAGCTCTATTTGTGTTTTACTGAAGCTTATAAAATTACGCAATAAAAACGCCGCTTAGCTTTTATTTTACGGGGTAGCCTACTTTTAATAGAACTACACGTAATACGTAAATTACGTTATTACGTTATTATACTTTACAACTTTGCGATTTAGGAATTGTTTTTAATAACAAATTGAGTTACGTATCTTTTACTAGCGATTTTTTGTTGGAAAGATGAGCTATTGAAGTGACTCTTATGATGAGACCTAAGTAGATAGTAGTCAATGGACAATATATATATATGTATTTATGAGTTCCCACTCTAACAGCCGCACTTCCAGCCGATTTTATCCAAATTTGGTCCGGGTTTGGATGCTGAGGCGCAAACTAAATTTACTTATATATTTCTACTCTATTCAACGCCTCCGTGAATAGATCAATTTCCCAAATAGTTTGTTGAAACAATCAAACTAATTAACTTAATTTTAGAAATTTGCTCAACTCACGTCAGCCGTTCAGCTGCTATCGTTTAATTTATCGTTTCTGATCAATGATTTACCGTAATATTTCGATACTAATTTCCATAATAATTTTAGAATATATATTACACATACATTCTTTAAGGACAGATTGAGTTAAAAATGAGTCGTTTTCGTTCAGATTAGACTTGTTGTTATAAAACCACTTTAGTTAATTTTTTTGTTTCAGTATTTATATTTCAATCGAACATAAGTATCACGAATTTCCAACTGCTGAGTAAGGCTTGTTTGGTATGATTGAGGGAAGCGATGAAGCCGTGAGCTAAATGCTCTAGTCTAATCTGCTACAGGTGGAATCTCCCACACAGAATGTGAAGTGTTCGTTCCAACCTAATTATTGGTTATTGATTTAACCGTTCTATTTGCTGCTGCCAACGCAACGATTTCACGGAGTCTAGACTGTTATAGACGGTAATTATAATTATAGCAGTTAAGATTAAACTACTAAATTGTATTAATGTATTCTTGAAAATAAAATTACTTCGAAATACGTTAAAGAAATATATGTTTTAAAATAAAAAGCAAAATAAAACAATGCTAAGGTCTCCGTCCCTGCTCGCTTCGCTTAACAAACCAAATAGCGACTCATGGAGAAGCCAATGTAAACAGAATATTGTATACTCTGATATTTTCATGGATATGAAATTGATTAATACACATGCACTTGGATCTGGCAGCGATGGCCTATACATGGCTAATTGTAAGACAGATATCAAAAGAGACACGCACAATCCCAATAATAACTATAATTGCGGAATGAGTTGTAATAATCAATCATATACATTTCTAACAAATTTTTATAATACCAACTAAAGGAAACAAGTATAATATGTAACACCAGATGTTTGACCTATAATAAGGTAAGCTTTTTTGCTGCTATTTAATCTAAAACAACTGTTGGTTGTTAAAAATAATTACTTAAGTCTCTAATTTTCCTATGTTGGTAGCTACGGTATTGAATTTAAATGCATTCAACAAACATGTGTTGCTCAGCTTTTGATCGGAATCAGCTGGTTATGTGATTTAGCTTTAAGAGGAAGCCCCAAATTATCTGTATTTTTAAGCTTTAAAATACAAATTTTGCTACATCCTTTCTTAGTGTGCGCCTATTGCGGCTCATTGATCATGCGGGGCGTGAACGATTGTACCCGTGGCCTGGTTAGTGGTGAGTCATTAGATCCCTTGCGCCTCCGCTGGAAATTGCGTGAACTTTGGTTTAGGGTCTCCAATCACTCAAGAGTCCATAGACCGCCTGAAAGACTATAATTACTTCAAAAAGAAAGTAAATATTTTTTATATAAACCTACTTCAAATCATCCCTATATAGACACGTTCCTCCTTATTTCGTAAAAAAAAGCTTTTGTAACAAATTTTGTATATTCGTAGCACAGCATCCAGCTAAATAAATGTTAAAACATACTTTGGTCTTAGAAAGTCTACATAGGTGGAATTAAAAAAAAGCTGATGGTAGGACTACAAATATTTATTCTATTAGAGAGACTTACTAATGAAATCACGTGATCTTCAATTGAATTAGTTAAATGTTATAAAACAACTGATTTATTGTACTTATATAAGACAAGGCTGGAAAAACTATAACTTTCAGCTCATTTGATCTTACATTTTTCATAATAAAATGTGTTAAATTAGTCATCAAAGTTTTAATTTTAGTTGATTGGTAAAACGGAGATTAGTCGATAACTTTTGTATTGATAGTCGAATTGGTCGATGGTTTTGATTAGTCAACTAATCGACTACATGATTACTAGTCAACTGGTCTCCGCTTGGGATGTTTTACATACTTTTACTATAGTAGCCTAAATACATATATATATTTTTTTTGATTGCTAAGATCAACTTTTGATGTTACAATGGTAGCTTCAACAAGGTAATATTATTTACACTTGCAATTTTGTTTGGATACTATCTGTTATAAATCATTGTATACAGAAAATTTCAGAGAAAAATTACCAATTAAAGGTTAAAATTGATTTTTTTCAAAAATTTTATTTCATACTGCCCAAAAAGAACTAAAAAGCTGAAAATATCGTCGTATTTTGTACGCACAAAGTCAGGTAAAGGAACATTCCTCACATACTGTCCATTATTATAAACATGAAACTTAAAACCAACGAAGAATGAGTTTTAGTTACTGAATAAGACAAAAGCAACGCCGTATTTAAAAACACTTATAATATAAAAAGGTATTTTTGTGACGGTAGCAAAAGTTTAGAAGCTCAATAGTTTCCTGCAGGAGAGAACAAGCTAATGTAGGTCACAGATTTTACCACTTGGAATTGTCTAGTAATTTATTTCTTCTTCGCTAAACGAATCTACATTTTTTAATTATTACAAATTTAAGCGATTCTCGCTAGCAACCTAATTTCGTTATTAAGATATTCGATATCACAAAAATAAATTTTTCTTGATTATTAAAGAAAAAGTAATTAATGTATAAGTTATGGATAAAATATTCTGTAAAGAAAATGAAGGACGTAATAAATACGCTAGTATACTATAGTTTAAAATGTGTTGTTTAGTTTTCTTTGAAGTGTGAAGATTTAGGCTCAGCTGAAACTAATCTCATTTCTGCTTGTTATTCCCATCAAACTATGTTTGGGTATTTGGTTTTGCTTAAATCTGGTAAAACAATTACGTAACAAATAATTCTCTAATAAAATTACGTACGTGGATTTGAAGAGGATACTGTTATGGTATTTTACATACTGATCGATTTTGTGGGAATAAGGTAGTGTAAAAAAACAAAATATGCAGAACAATATCATATGATTATTTTTGTAGATAAAACATAATAAAATTCATCATATAAAACCGACGTTTGTACCTAATCGAACGTAAAATGCTGCCGTTTGATAGCGAAACATATATATTCATATACGTTATATCCACAAATAATGTATAATTTTCCTAAATAATGTTAAAGTTTACTGTAAACCATTCTTCATCGGTCATACTTCTGGAACCACCGTGTTAGATTTACGCTCTGTGAAGCTTAATGTATTTAAGCACATAAAAGCAATTGTTCATAATTTAAGTTTACGATTATAATAAAATGATATTTTAACAATAAAAATAGGGTTTTAATAATAAAGCATTTAAAAATCTTAAGTCCCAAATCAAATCGAGGCTTAACTTAAATATAAATAACAGTTTTAATGAAACAAAATACGTGTTCTGGTGACCATGATTGGTGCTCATTGAACACTCAAAACCTTAGGCACCACCATAAGAGTCCCTGCATAACACATATTTCCTATGGGAACTTGCAAGACATCTAGTAGAAAATTTACATTTACCATTATATTTGTGGACACAGTAAAGGTTTTATAAGTTGATCGATTTGTTTGAAAACCTCAAAAATAGCATACTTTGTTAAAGTCAGCAAGATGAATTTCGAGTATAATTCTGTACCTTATATATGTAGGCCTACACTTTAAGTTCCAAGATGAATAGTTAAATAAAAACACACACGTGGTTTACATGTTGGAATTACCAAGGTAAAAACAGTTACCAGAAGGCTTTGGAGAAAAAAGCGAATGCGTCGGTTGTGAAGTCGTTTAATTTAATAAATTTTGAAGTTATATCTGAATGCGTTTTATTATTTTACGGGACATAAAAGACAACTTCGTCGTAAATATTGTTTTTAATGTTTTAAACAATCTCTAGAATATGTCCAAGCATCACTTATATTGAAACATATAAGCTACTAGCTGACCCGTACGGCGTTGCCCGTGGTGGTTGGTATTTTCAGTCTTTTTAACGTAATTGTATTCTTTTTAAGTGTTCAGTCAGTAACTGGTATTTGGCTTTTTTATATATATATATCTTAAATAATAAAAGCACTATTGTCATAATAATAAAAGATCTGAAATTATGATTTTAGTAACTTTGATCCCCTAAAACCCCTCCTAAAATTTCTAAATTTTTCATACAATTTCTTAGTGAGCACCTATGGCCCTAGAGGAAGCTACATACGAAATTTTGTTCCAATCAGTTAGGTAATTTTGGAGAAATCGGGATTTAGTAATTTTTACCGCCCAAACCCCCCTAAAATTTCCAATTTTTTAAATCCCTTTTTTAGTTAACACTTATCGCCCTCTAGAGGAAGCTACATACCAAATTTCATTCCAATCCGTTCGGTACTTTTGAAGAAATCGTGATTTAATAACTTTGATCCCCAAACCCCCCTAAAATTTCGAATTTTTTCAAACCCTTTCTTAGTGAGCACCTATGGCCCTAGAGGAAGCTACATACCAAATTTAATTTTAATCCGTTCGAAAGGTTTTGACAAATCGTGATGAGTGAGTCAGTGAGTGAGTCAGTGAGTTAGTGGTATTTCGTTTTTATATATGTAGATACACAATAGTTCTTGTAATATTACTAACTATGTGACCATTTAATTTGAAACAAAAGCTAACTATATACATTCGATGTTTGTATATTAGATTTATAAAGCAAAGGCTTACATATTATTTTAACCACGAGTACAACTAAAATTTGTTTATACAAATGTTTTAAGTCAAAATCTTTTAAAAGAAGTCGTTTTATTAAATAAGATGTGTAAAGAAATTCAGAAAATATATTCATTGCTGTTCTTTAAAATAATTAAGTTTATAAACTGCATTAAGAATGTATATTTTACAACAAAACAATTGAGTTGCGAATTGAAAGTAGACAAAACAACAAAGTTTCCTCGTGGTTAAAATCCTGAGAGCATGCCCACAACTCTTCAATTAATCCCTTGGATCCACAAATGCGGGAACAGTAACATATTTGCTAATACAGTAACTTAATTCCTTCATTAATTAATAGGTATTTTATTTTAAATTACTAATAATATGGTATTCATACCTGATGTCAAAAACAAGAATACTTTAAAATACAATTTCAAGGCATCATTAGTTATAAGGTATGTTTTGTAAGAATGTACTTGCAAGTTGGGCTACTATTTCATTCAAACTAATTTACCATTTTATATTATTCATAACAATTGTATGGCTAATTTGTTATTTTGCATGATTAGTGGTTATTGTCTAGCAGTACGGGAAATACTCAAAATACCATCTTTTTATCCGAGCCAGAACTTTGTGCTACTAAAGACGGTTAATATTATTTTAATATAGTTCATAGCTGAATGTAACCCGACCTATAACAGCAATTGCACAAGTGTTAATTTAAATGAGTTACATAATTTACTTTAGGTTGTAAAAAGTAAAACATTTTATTAAATTTTACAATAATTTTATTCCAGAAATTACAAAAGTGCGGTCGAAGTATAAATTTATCTACCGACACAAAAACAGCAGGCGCGTACGGTCACCGAAACATAAATCGTTTTTATTTGCATAAAACGTCAAATAATTTCCGTAACAAAGCCGTTTTATGTTCGCCACAGAGAAAGGGATCTCCGTTATATGTTTGCGGTAAAATCATAACATATTGTGATCGTAAATCGTTTACGTCGAACATTATTAAAAGGTTGCCAAAGTATAAAATTCCTTGTTGTTTTCGGTTTATGGATCATAAAACACTGCCGGAGTCGTAAATACATACTTTTAAGGTTTGTCGAAGTCTGGGTGAAATTCCTCTGTAATACTGTATTTATATAAAAAGACATTGCGGCTTAAATTTGAAAAAAAATGCACGACATAATTTTTAACGACACCCAAAGACGTGTTCTGGGGATATGATCGATGCTCATTATCACTCCCGGACCTTAGGACTCACCATAAGGGTCCTATGGAAATTCGCTAATAATAGAATTGTTAAAATACTCAAACTTCATTTCTATATACATTTAGCACTAACAATAAAATAATAATACATATTAACATAATTTCTAGAGATAACTTTATTTTAAGAAGAAAAAGAACAGTTAATTTACTAATAATTATTTCTTAACAATTACTAACTTTA
>JAGFPH010000557.1:264244-286273 GCA_018207615.1 Philaenus spumarius
ATAAAAATACTGTAGTAAAAGTATGCAAAACATACCAAGCCGGAGACAAGGCAACTAGTATATCCCATCAGCTTTAAATCAAGCCGACCACCGTTTGTCTACTTACTCCACCCTTGTCTCTAACCACAGATATGAAAAGCTACCTGAACTCTAGCCGAGATTCGAACCCGGTATCTTCTGATCAAGAACACAATACGATATCCCGATCGGCTAAGGCTTTCCTTAAAAAAACTGATAAATTAACAACAATTTAGTTTCTTTACTATGTTTGTAAGAATTACATGTATACAAGTAAAAACGACTTCGTCAGCACTATCTA
The DNA here is from genome assembly GCA_018207615.1 of Philaenus spumarius. Classification (NCBI taxonomy): domain Eukaryota; kingdom Metazoa; phylum Arthropoda; class Insecta; order Hemiptera; family Aphrophoridae; genus Philaenus; species Philaenus spumarius. The sequence goes on from JAGFPH010000557.1 coordinate 264,564, forward strand.
TAAATGGTTAAACCTAATTCTGCATATTATTTTATAGTCGCGAGATGTTAATCCTGTCTATCTAGCCCCTTTTCCTATTTCTGTTATATTGAATAGAAAACATAACAATAAACCTGACTTTCATTTACTTTATTTAAAACTCGGTTTCCCGAAAACTCAAATTTTATAAACTAAACTATTACTAAGTCGAGTTTCGCGCAACATTTGATTGATAGCAAACATTCGTATACTAACTTTGAATCCAATATGATACCACTCCATATCAACAAAAAAGGACCAATGTTGAACGCAATTGAAAAGTTTGAGATATACAAAGCTTTTAAACAAACACCAGATTAAATTCTTAATGACAAGCTATCATTTCAATCAAACTCATTATTTGAAACCGCAATGAGATACGAATAGCCGATATGAATTGTTTAACCTTTAAACTTGTCCTAATCGCAAATGCCAATAGTCCACGGACCACGAAACGGTGTGCACCTACAGACTTTTTATAAATGTAAAAACTTGTCTGTGTGTAATGTTTATTTATTTTATTTAAGTGTTTATTTAACTTTTGACGAACTCTACGGAGTGAAATATTGAAGATGGAGTTTCGACCTCGAAACGCGTCTAATTAATAAGACGAAGAAGAAGCCACATGACGGAGTATAAAAAAGGTAATATTTCATTGTGTTACTATATATTATTAGACAGTGGCTTGGACACCAACACAATGAATATTAAACATATGTATTATTCATTAATTCAATAAATAAGTTGTTAATATTTATGATTAAAATAAAGTGGCACTCCTAACTTATTATGTCATTTATAAAAATGTAATTATTTTAAACTTTCAATTAAATAAAAAAATTGCATTGAAACAAGTACAAAAACCTAAAGGTACAGTATTATAATTTTATAAATTCATACGTAATTAGAATAACTCATAAAAATGAAAATTAGGTTTATATTTGGTGTCGCAATAAATTTAATGGTGAGTTAATTTCGACGGTAATTGCAACCAAGTTGATGTTATTGCTAATTATTATTTTATTAATTACGTGGATGGAATTATAATTTCATCTACTGGCATAACATTGTATAAAATAACTGTACCGAATAGCATACTCTTATGTACAATTTAACTAACTATAATTTGTGAAGGAAATCAGCCAGGAAAGAGCATTATGTTTATTCGAATCATAAACAAGTTTAATTTATTCAGGGGTAGATAACGTTGTTACTCATTATTACAATTTTACACAGCTTATTCTTATCATCGTAGTTTTTTTATCCCCAGCTTTTCTCGGCCAACAACATTTGAAATATATTCTAAACCTAACCTTGTGCCTTCCATATTAATTGTTTTAAACTGATTAGAAACGTAAATATTTTTCCTAAATACTTTGTGCTGTGTGGCATTTGAAACCATGTAATGAAATTGATTAGTTTGCTGAATGTACTTACAGCGCTATGTCACAACCTGTATTTTATATATACTAACTAGTAAGCCCCGTAAAAAACCTCAGTCCGATTCATTATAATCACGTAAGAAAAACCTAATTTGAAAAAAGTACTGTTTAATAACAACAAACTTTATCTAGGCCTACTTGGGGGCACTCCACCTTTAAAAAATTTTTCTTTATTTTTAAAGCAAACCTAATTATTTTATGTTTATAATATGAGTGTTAGTTATAGTGAATTTTCCATAAGTTTTGGCCCCCCACCCCCCTCCCCCCATGGGGGGTTAAATTTTACGGATTTAACTAGGCTTCACTGTGGCAGACATAACTCAAGTTGTATTTGAGATAGCCTCATTTTTTTTTATTTTGAAGAGGGCATTCCATTCTACAACCTGTAGTATAGATATTAAATTATATAAAATATTTCTGTAAAAAATATGTTATTTAATTTTTTTTTATAAAATATTTTAATAAAATCTTTTTTTAATCATTTCTTAAAATTTTTATTATAGGAACTAATGTATATCCATACTACAGGTTGTACAATGAAAATTCTTCTTCAAAATAAAAACAATTCATGAGGCTATCTCAAATACAACTTGAGTTATGTCTGCCACAGTAAATGAAAACGTGAGAAACAAAACTTCCGGAAAACGGCCTAGAAAAAGACTCAGTTATTTGGAGAATATACATGTACGCGTTCCGTTTTTAAATAAAAAAACTAATTATAAGCATATAATCTATACTTATTATATATCAAATTGTTCAGAAAAATCACAGGGAACAAAACTAGGTGAAACATTGTAATTTTTTCTCATTTTTTATCAATATTGTGGAGTGCCCCGAATAATTTTCTAAATGGTTTCTTAACAGACATCGTTGGCTGTGGTTCGGATTCCACGTAAAACTGTAGGTGCCGTCTTCATTTGCCTTAAGTGCAAAACAGCAGGACGTTAAACACAAAAAAAAAAATTAACTATGCTGTGGGGATTTTTACCAGGTAAATGTGTACAATTATAAGGATTATAGTATAGAATAATACTATTTAGTAATAACAAAATATTGAAGTTACTGTTTCATACGTTGAACGTGTATATATTTTCAAACGGTTATGGAACTAATGTAGGTTTTATTATATGTTTTGAAGTTGGAAATCTTTGAAAATGTATATTTTTACGATGCTTTTTGTATACTTAGTCCATCAGAAAATAGTACTTTTCCAGGCCTACAAACAACAAACTGTAGATGTTATCATTTAAAAATAACAAAAAACACGACAAGGAAAGTTTGCATTATACAATAATGATTGAAAACAAATCACGTAGGCCTACTCAAGCGAGTGTGACTTGTATTAGATGTTACAGTATTTAAAGTGTTTTATGTTATAGTACTTGAAGTACTTATATTATTACACTCTACTATGTAGTATAGCGGTAAATATTTGTTTATAGTGTTTTCAAATATATTTACAGTAGCTGAAAGACGTTTAGGGAAGCCCAAGCTTTTACCAAGTAGTACAATATCTGAACAAGAGTTTAAGTAATGGACCATTGTGTACATAGAAACGTAAACGCACTCAAAGCAAATCGGATTATATTGAATTGCAAACATTCAATATTTAATTCCACGAAATTCTTTTGAAAACCAGAGTTGTGTACTTCTCGAGTGGTTTTGATGTGCTCTTATCAAAGCTAACAGATTTTACCTTGCAAATATGACTTAAGTCCACAAACACTTATTTTAAATATACATTTTCCATCAAAAGTATTCATATTTCGAAAATAAAGGTCATGTGAAAAACATATGAGTTTGGAAGTTTATCTGTTAAAAATGTTGTTTAAAAATTATTGAGCAATTTAAATAACTAGAATTTCCATTTAATAATTCTCGTTTAGGTTTAAATGCTAGTGCAACTTTCTTGACCACCTTATGCGTAGAGTGTATTAAGGCTCTTCTTCACCTTGAAGAAAACTCCCGAGTGTAACGTATGATTTCAATGCAAAAGGCCTGACTCAAGCCGCAAAATCGTTGAAACATGCATTCGTAATACCGTGTTTCGGATTCTATTTATAAATTCTCATAATCTGGGAAACCACTTTAAGTTATAAAGAAGGCCTTATATATTTTACGTGTTAGCTTAAAATATGGAAATTATTGCTTAAAACTCCAAAAAAATGCGTTAAAAATAATAAATGTTTACTCATTTAAACTGTTGATCAAAAGGAGTTGCCGTCAATTTCTTTCAATTATGAGATATAAAACAAAAGCACATTGCCTATAAGAACAATTTAAGATGTTTCACAACTTTTTAGGTTGAAAAACGGCGTTCGAAACACGGTAGTACGAAGTGAAAATTTTTGGTTTTGCTCTTCTAAGACACTTAACAACCCAAACCAACATTGATACACTACTCGCTCAAATTTTTATTTTTAGAAATGTGATTTCGGCAGTGTTAAATTACACAAGTGTCAATAATATTTACAACTTAATATTAGAATGGACTTTTCATGACGAACCTTTTATAAGAGAATACAAATAGTACACAGAAATAAGTAAATTCAACATTAGATCAATTGTTTATTTCTTGAATAATACTTAGTTATTTATTGCAATAAAGATGTAGATTTCGGAAACGGTACCGTGACGAATTATAGAGGGAGGTGTAATTATTGTAGCATATAAATATTTTTTAAATCAATCTATAAAATAGTTTGAACGTTAAGTTATCTGTAGCACTCACTAACTGCAGTTTAAAACAACAATTGAAGTTGAAGAGTACTTTCAACTAAAAACTAATTATTGATTTAATACTGTGGAGTGAATGTAGTGTTTGTTTGTGGTAAATGCTAAAGCATGTGGTTGTGTAATGGTCTTCTTTAAAAGATCGTTTCTCTTCCAAACATAAAAAGGCATTTTCACTTAACATGAAAAACCAAGTAAATTCAAATTCAATTAAGTTACAGAAGATATAAACAATAGTGTGTTCATATTTTACAAAATTGTATGTCTGAGGCTTCGACATGGTACCATGTGAAAATTCTCCAGAATAAATCCGATGAAATGCCTACAGTATACTGATTTGTTCTATGAAACATCAAATTTCTATCCTAGTGTAGCTGAGGCTATCAAAATCGGCTTGACACTTCCAACGACATTTTCTATTTCAAACTTTATTTCAATTTTAATAGTTCTACTTTGAGACAAGCAAGGCGAGTGGTATTCGTAAACAAACATTCACAGAAGGAGGGCGCAAGTGAACGCTAAGTTTTGTTTACTAAATTTAGTAAAGCTAATTTATGTTTTTATTAAACAACATAATGTATTACAAAAGTGGTGGTTTTCCAGATTTTCTTTTTGTTTGGTAACACCTTTCAGGATCCAGATTGGTGCACTCCTCCCGGTGAATATGATTATTGTAGTAAAGATATTAACCACACAGTAAATAATTTCTGATCATCATTTCGAATAATTTTGTCCACTACTTTAGAAATTAATGGAATAAATGAAGATTAAGTAAGATACTAGGGAGCACATGATTCCGAGCAATACAAACAGGGTTTTGAATGGTGAAATTTCGATTCCTTTTACGTCTATCAAAAAATAATGTTTTTCCAGTAAAGTCAACATACCCACTTCTCTACAACTGAGGCAGCAATTTTTCTTTTTCGTGGCTATGGTTCGTAAGTATATTAAATAATAAGAATAAGTTTATTTATAATTAGTTATCGCTTTAGTTTAATAAATTTCTTTAAACATAATAATAACAATAATCTAATATTCGTACATATTTAAATTTAAATAAATTAATTGTATTGTTAATCATTGCAAAAATCATGGTATTAATAATTTGTGTAGCACAAGTTTATTTTAGAAAGTATTATAAATTGAATATAAATAATTCTACCTAAGTAGGTACATACCTATTGTGTGTGCATTATATTTAGTTTTGTGTCCTGTACGGCTATAACCAAAATCGTGCATCGAAATTATATCAATAAGACATCAGTTTTATAATAATAATAAGTTTGAGTACAATTTTCTGCCAATCCTAAGGTAACACTTTCACTTAAATTTGTCGACGCGTTTCGGAGTTCCTCCATTATCGAGACCTATTTCAGTACTGGATTCATCCGTTATGGAATCGTCTAGATATAGTTAGCCACGCCACTCATCCTACTACTGGTATTGCTTCTTATGTAACCTGTTATGTAATATGTTATGCAACACGTTACTTAACCAGTTGTGTAACATGTTATGTAATTTGTGATGCAATACGTTATGTTATATAAACCTACTCTTTTATTTTATTTTATTTATTATTATTATTATTATAAATTTTTTTTTTATTTTCAACAATTTTAGATTTTGGAAAGTTATTTCTGATTGACTGTTAATTTGTTCATTAATAATAATTTCTTTTCATTTTTAGTTTGAAAATTTCCATGTTTTCCATTATATTTAACCGTCTTCCTTTGTTACTTTGGTGTAAGAGCTTCATTGATTCTTTCATTTCGTATGGAAAATGACCAATGGCAAATTTAATAAGTGTGTTGCGTAATTTGAATCTCTTTTTTCATATTTATAAGATCTAATATGTTCCCTAAATCTTGTTTTTAGTTTTCGCCTATATATGTTGCGTTAACTTTATTTTATATACTCCATTTTTGTCGTATGCTTCCCTTTCTTCTATATACTTGCTTAACCTTCTCTTTATGGTGTTGTTCGTATTAAAAGCAGTTTTAACATTGAATTTCCCCAAAAATTGTTTCATTTTATATGTTTCTTTTCCAGTGAAGGTAAATCCCGCCCAGATATTTTCTTGTTTCTTTGTGACTTTGGTCTTATTATTTAAATTCTGTTTTTTTACGAGTTAATTTTCTTATTATTCTCTTTTCGTATCCATTATCTTCAGCTATCTTAAATATTGTGTTTAGTTCTTCTTTGTGTGCTTTCCTTTTTAACGGTAAACTATATAATCTATAAATCATGTATCGAAAAGCTGCCATTTTATGTTCCATTGGGTGGTTTAAATGTGCATTAATTATATTATCGGTGTATGTGTCCTTTCTAAAAACTCCAAATTCTAGTTGTTTATTATTTCTGGTTATTTTTAAGTCCAAGAAATTAATCATTCTGTTTTCTTCTTTTTCCATTGTAAATATCCAGACTGAAATAGGTCTCGATAATGGAGGAACTCCGAAACGCGTCGACAAACTTAAGTGAAAGTGTTACGTTGGGATTGGCAGAAAATTGTACTCAAACTTATTTCATGGATCCTAGCAGATATAATTTGTTTAATAACTTCAGACATCAGTTTGTTTATAAGGTTCTAAGAACTGTTTTGTTATAAAAGAAGCGGAAACCATGCAACTGGGCAATATTATTGGACTAGGTTGTGGCAGAACTAAAAGTAATAAGACCTGGTTCCGAGGTTCCCACTTCAACTAAAAGAACTGTATAGTTTACAAAATTGCTGAGACAATCTTAAAATTGATTGTTCACGTTCAGTGTCGCTTATGAGTGTACGAGTGATGGTGGAAAAACGTAGAATTATCCATGTTTGTATATATATTTTCCATGTATATGGGGTTGAGGAAGGAGCAGAGATTGGTGTTTTCGCATAGCCTGTATAAGCCTACGTGGCACTTTCTTTTTTGTTTTTGCGAGTTTTGTTTGTATCTATGTTTTATATTTTTGTAAATATGTATTCCCATTGTTTTTTATACGACTATTTTCGTATTAATATTATATTGTTATTATTATTACTATTACGTTTTGTATTGTATGTATTAATACTGTTAGGTGGTAACCACACACAGCCGCATATGGAAAATAAAATACAATTATTATTTCAGCGTTAAACAAAAAATACTCGAATAATGTAGTAGTATTACGGATATTTTTTAAAGATAGCAAATTATTAGTCAAAAAGCTTTTTCTTTAAACTGTAGGTAAACGTTAATAACCTACCTATTTAGAATTGTGAACTATTTTACTATAAATTAAAATAACCTTTTTTTAATTATGAACAATGAAATATCACTCAAGTTGCATCTACCACTAAAACTTTAGCATTGTGAAAAATAAAGGCGCCCGTACAAAGAAAGTATATTGTTTTATGTGTTTCTAAATTTCTGAATCCACATTATTAATACACAATTTTCTGTTTATTTTTCTAGTTGTGTACGATACAATAATACTGTTGTAATTATTAATAGTTAACCTCGAAGAATACAAATATTTATACGTAAACCTGTTAAATTACTAAAGTATTTATATTCTGACCTAAATAGCTTTACCGAGTGCTAATGTGTTTCCAATGTTGACGGATTGAATAGCAACGGATTATGTATTTAAAGACTGACTTAAAGTCTTCACGTGTTTGTTAAGGCGACCGTGGTAATTGTTTGTTCTAGTGTATTTATGATGATTTAATTTAGTCACTACGGTTAAAATATTTACACTATTTTTGTTGTATCTGTAATGCATGGTTTCACATCTTAACTTGTGTAATTGTAAGTTATTAGTTTTGATCAAATTCTACATTTGCAGGTAGTTATAAACCTAGTTATAAATTATTAAGCAGTCGTTTACCTTTTCTAGACCTTGTTCTAAGTGTAATTTGATTTTGCGTCTAAGGTGATAATAACATAACACATTTATTAAAAAGAAATATTATAGTTTATAACTTTTTAATGTGTTACTTACCGCCAGCAATCCTTTTTTTATTGAAGTTTTTCCTTCAATACATGTATTTCACGACACGTGTTTCGGAACTTAGTTCTTCCATCGTCGGGTGGTCAAAACACAGTGTACAGCGTCAGCCTACTAACATGTTTGAACTTTATTTGTGCGCGTGTGTCGTTTGTGTTATATGTGTTTTTTAATAAATTGTGTTAAACGTTTTTAAATGTGTTATGACCGTGACATGACGAAACACGTGTCGTGAAATACATGTATTGAAGGAAAAACTTCAAAAAAGGATTGCTGGCGGTAAGTAACACATTAAAAAGTTATTTTTAAGCATATCCGGTGCTCTAGATTTCATATTGTAATATAGTTTATAGTTTATTATATTTAATAGAATATATTTTATAATTAGGGCGAAAATATTAAACGATATTCTTCAAAAAAAATATTGTTTTTAAATGGTGGTTATACTTTGACGAGATAAAAAAAATATTATTATTAATGCCAGTATAGTGAAACAGCCATTGATGAAGAACTTATTTAGCAATGGTCTTCACTTCCATCCGTTAAACCCATATTAAAAAATAAAATACGTTATTTTTAAACCATAAAAGCAACGATACGAAAATTGTTTAGACTCAACCATACGTGTATTCATAAACCATGATGTCTTATTTATATGAAATTACACAGTTTTGGACTTCTTTTCCAATATTGTACTGAAAATTGTGTCTAGAGGATAATAGGGACTATCGGCACAAATAAAATATGTCACACATTCATAAATTTGCTCTACATTTCCCAAGTGTTTCTTTCTACAATCGGCACTTTTACATATACAGTTGATTTTTTGAAAACTTACCATCTCTATTATTTCAAAAATAGAAAGAGATATATAAAAAACCTTATCACTAGACTGTCGTCATGCATGGTCAGGTTGTACCTTGAGAATATATTTACAAAATCCTAAAAAAAAACGTCCCCATCTTACCACCCTAACTGAAGAATACCCTTTAAAAACCATAAATTTCAGTGGTAATTTATTACCAATGAAAATCAGCTGACGCATTCGTTCGCTATTCTCAAAAATGTTATTTTTTTAGTTATTTCCATGGCCATGTATTATTAAAAAGATGAAAAATCTGATCTACCAAAAATTATTCACCGTAAGGGGAACCGTAGAAAACATATTTATAAAATTTCCCCTTCCTACGAATACATCTCAAAAAACTTGAATGAACATAGGTTTAAGATAAAACATCCCAAATTCCGATTTTGTAAACTATTTCCATTTTTCTTATATAATAGAGGAGGAAAGTTTGCAAAATCCCCCTGTATGAGCGGTACACTTGCTCTATTATAAGTTTATCAGTTATTAACAAATAATTAACCCTCTAACATCGTCGTGTTGTTTGCAGATTGTATGTCTGCATTGTAAACATCCAATAGCTTTATTTCTGTAAGAGTTACACTCATTAAGTTACATTCTGCGGCGTTAACAATAGAAAGCTTTAGAACAAAGCCACCCGACGCTAATGACACCTCGGTCTATTGTACGAGAGCCAAATAAACTCGTAATATGTCTGAAATGTAACTCTTTTTACAATTAATTAAAACAACAGTCGCTGTATGTAATTTAAATATAGTTACTTTTGTTACTTGTATTATTTTCTGTAATACAATATATTTTCGGGATGTTTAAATAGGTATATTTATATATTTTGGTTCGGACAATTGCCATCATTTGTGTACGAATAAAATAGTACACGAAGTTTTGAAAAAAAATAATTCGTTCACGCAGCTAAATTACTGAAATGAGTTGAGCGAATTTCGAAAATTAAGTTTATATGTTTTAGGGTATCAACCAACTATTTTTGAAATTATTCTGATGATGAGGGCACTAGTTCGTGTAAAGAAAAGTAAATGCACAGAATAATCTTCCAAATATATTTTTTCAGATAAAACCCCCAAACAGTTTCATTCTAGTACGAAAAATTCAAAAATATTTAGTTCCCTTAAAAAAACTACGATTTAGTTCGATCTATTTATAATTCCAAGGTGTGTACCCAATCTGGACGAAATCGGACGTAAAATGAGACGGTTAGTTTGCGAACACATATATATATTATATTCTAAATGACACCACAAAATGTGTTCTGGGGAACATGGTCAGTGATCATTTACTACTCCCGTCCTTAGGTCCTTAGGTTGATAAGAGTCATTGCAATGGCTCATCTTTCCTATGTTAATTGTCTTCTTGTTCTATTTAAGAAAGCACTTCTTTGTAGGTACTGCCAGTTTGATGTAAGGGTACAATGATAATACGAGAGAGATAAGAAGACACCTGAAAGTTGAAAAAGTAAACCTCAATTTAATAACGGATCTGTGTTGTTCTTGATTTCATTATTAATGCAATCGAAAAACTTTCAAGCTTGACTTGCAGACAAAAACCAATGCCGTTATGTCTCGTATTTCCTGCGGCAATAAATAACACAGTGTAGACGTAAAACACATTTGTTGCCAGATAGCTTCAAGGTAAGTCACAGAGCATTAGTCTCCTGCCTTGGTTTAAACAAGTAATTTGTTGCCACTTTTTGTAACATGCAGAATTGATGATTTTGTTTTCGTATTACGAATTTAATTTTTACACATCAGTGACTTTTAGTTTAATACGGGGCAGGGAATTTTGGAACATTTTGCAATATGTTTTAAAAAAATTCGCCTAATATAGTAACTATATCCCAATCTAAAAGGTTTCTGTAGCTTTTTTGTAGAACAAGGATTAAAGAATTCATAAATGCAACTATACATTGTTTAATGTAAAATTGTAAAAGTTATTAAGTCAGGAAGGGAAAAATTTTCAGTAATGGAAGCAAAAAATTAAATTTTAGGAATACTTAAAAATAGTTAAACAATTTTAAAAATATTTTCAGAATATACGAAAGTTTTGGAATTTAGTTCTGAACAGAAGTGTACAACAATATATATATATATAGATTTCAAATATTTGTTTCAGAAGGAACATGTTTTATGTGCTTACTACAAGACCGCTACTCATCACTAAACAGAACTCAAATTATACCACATTTACATAATAAATTTCACTCACAATCACATTCAACACTTATTCATTTGTAACTAGCTGACCCATACGGCGTTTCCCGTGGTTGTTAGTATTTTCAGTCTTTTTGACGTAATTGTATTCTTTTTAAGTGTTTGTTGAATATCCGTGCGTATCGTACTGTGGTCATGAAAAAAAGGCTACGCTATTTAAGAAAGCACTAAAAATTGTATTCCTGTAAACTACTATCTAACATGAAAAAGCTTTAAATATATCGTTTAATTTATAGTTTTTACTAATTTTGACTTTCACTTAATTTCATTGACAATGTTGCGAGCACCTACAGTCTAAAAGGAAGCTACGTACCAAATTTCATTCCAATTCATTCTTATAGGGATTTTAGTAACTTTGACACCCCCAACCCAACCGCCCCTAAAATTTTTTAATTCTTTTAACCCTTTCTTAGCGAGGGTTTAAATTAGCTGGGGGTCGTAGAAAAGATATTTGAATCACTTTGTAACATCCGCGTTAATTTAGGATGTAACAAACTGGTTCAAATAGAGTTTGTAATTTTAAATGTAAAGGCCTATTAGTATAAAATATTGTTTAGTATTTAAATATACAATTATATATCAAAATAAAGCTACGAATGTGATATTTTAATGGAATTCAGTTTAATTCAGATTGTTTGTTTAGTTTTCAATATAATATGTTTAAACTCGTGTATGTTTATGGTTATGCATGGTGTCAAATAATTTGTTTGTTATTATTATTATTGATAGCGAAAATATGTTTTGAAAAGTATTAAAAAATTCATAGTTATGATATATTTTATATAAACAATATTTTAAACAGCATATCTCTAAGTAGGCCTATATAGATATTTAATAACCAATGTTTGAGTTGAATTATAATTCTGTAAGCATTTTTCGTTGATTTTTCCTTGTGTTTGTTTATAGTTTTTCAAACTAACCTTAAAAAGCTGTTAGTTTTGAAGAGTATTAAAGTGATTATAAATTTTCTAAGAAATGTTGCTATGGTAATAATTGTAAACAAACATAACGTGTTGCTAAGCTTGTTATACGAACAGCTGTTTTTGTAAGCTATGGTTTTGAGTTTATACAGTAAAGGGTTGAGTTTCTTCCAAATTTGAAACTTTTTCGGGAAACTTTTCAAATTTTTCTTTACGTATAAACCTTTTATGAACTACTGCAAACATTTTAAGACCAAAATTAGCCAAATCGGTCCAGCCGTTCTCGAGTTTTAGCGAGACTAACGAACAGCAATTCATTTTTATATAGATAGATAGATAGATATATCGATTACAAAGTGAACATTATCATTGGTTGAAAACTGTCCAACTGCAAATGTTAAAAATAAATAAATATATATATATATATATATATATAAATATAAGATTGACGAATAATGGAAAGACAGTGATAGAAAGTTAAAATTTCGACGAATCCAATTATGGTGCCATTATCTTCATCTAAAGTTATGTCAGTCTAACGGTTGTGTGCCTTGAATAGTGACGAATTCGAGCCATTTCGTTATGTTTTATCACGCGACAAAGTTTATTTAGACAGCAACAATTTTACAACGACAATTACATAATGTAAATAGGTAAATACGTTTAAGAAGAAATGTGTAAATTCAAAAATTAAAGTTTAAACATATTCTCTCCAATAGTTGGTTTCATTGGGATTTGATAATAATTTTTATTAGGTGAAATATTCGATTCATGTTATGTTGTTTGTATTAAATTTAGACTTCGTTTTAATAATAACATAGCCGGAGTTTTTACTTGGCTAATTCTTATTGGAATACGTCGACTTTGAGCCACCTGGCGGTCGATAGCAAAAGTAAGACGTAGGTGATTATGGTCGATCAAATGGTGTACTGTAAGTTGGGGCAATACCGAAGGCGAGCTGGGAGAGCAGCTAAGAGACACAACGCATTGCTCATGCGGATGTTTTGGGGGGAAAAAAATTTATAACTTTTGCAGAAAATAAATATCAACTTGAAATTTAAATGGTAGGAATACACCTTTCATATCATGTAGATTGTGCTTGCAAAATTTTATCCCAAATCGATTTTGTAGTTTCGGAGCGGCACAATTTACAAAACTTACTCTGGGCAGGTCCGCATTTGGTATTTAATTAACTTTGGGCTATTCGGTTCTTTTTTTAAGAAGTTCAGAAAGAAATAAGAAATACAATTTAAATCATACGAAACCACTTCTTGGATGTGCTCTATCGTAACGCGATACAAAAACTGTAATTCCAATGTCTTGGGAATACGACGTGATGGAGCACATTATAGAGCATACGGTGAATCTATACATTAAGTGTCTGTCTGTAATTACGAAATATGTAAAACCCAAACGTTATTAGCGAATTTCCAAAGGAAAAATGAGCTATTGCAGTGGCCCTTATGGTAAGACCCAAGGTCAGGAGTAGCAAATGAGCACCGATCATGGTCCCTAGAACACGTTTTTGGGTGTCATTAAAAATCATACATATATATATATATATATATATATATATATATATAAATATATATATATGTATATGTGTTCGCACTCTAGCGGCCGCATTTTAAGTCCGATTTGGTTCAAATTTTGTACACATGTTGGTTGTCTACATCGCTCGGACGAGTTCGTTAGCCAAAAAAATCCAACAACCGGAAGTACGTTTTTTGACCGTAAGTAATTATTTTTTTTATTTTTTCCTACGAGAATGAAGTTGTTTAGAGTTTTCCTTAAAATATAAATGTAGGATATTATTCTGCACATTTTGTTTTTTTTACGCGATCTTTTATCTCGCTTGGTTCCCCCAAAATCGATCAAAACGTAAAATACCATAGGCTACAATTACCCGGTTCAAAGCCATTTCTTGAATTTTACCGTGGGGTTGGCGTGCGGAGCACGCAATGTTTGTGTATTGAAATAACTCCCTATGCGGAGGTTGGCGTGCGAAGCACGCAATGCTTTGTTTATTGAAAACACTCGCATATGAGGAATGGCGTGCAAAGCACGCAATGCTTTGCGTATTGAAAATATCCCAAATATGCGGAATGGCGTGCGAACCATTTTGCAGCTATTCAGCACCAATGTGAATAGACCTATTTCCCAAATTTTTGAAACAATAAAACATAGGCCTATAAACTCAATTTTGGGAATTTGTTCAACTCACGTCAGCGGTTCAGCTGCGTGGTCGAATTATCTGTTTGTCTGTTTGTTTGTCCGCCCTAATCTCCGGAACAGCTGAACAAATTTTAAAGAAACTTTCATTTCCACGAAGATGACTAATATAAGCGACTTTCTATCCAAGAAATATTTACGTTTCCTCTTTAAAAATTTCAAAATGTAAAAATTATGGACAAAATTAATGGTTTTCCGGACGGACGCGATTTGGATGAGAAACTTAACACAATTCTAGGTTAAGCCTATATTGAACCAAACCGTGTTTCTAGAACGCATTTACATTTATTACCATATCAACCTACTTGGCACAAATAGAACCGGCTAATGTTTGTAACAATCAACGGCATTTTTAGAGTAGTTTTATATCATTTTCTTATACAAAAAGCAACCTGTCCCTACTGCGTCCCTATGGTACCTCATCCTACCACCCTACCACAATCCAAGTGCCTGTGTCCTAATCAATCAGAGTATTCAATACTGTAATCTGTTTAAATTTGCTTTCCCGCGAATGCCAGAGGAGTTGGTGAGCGAAGCGAGTTTAAGTTAGTAAATATTTAAGTACTAAAGTTATTTTTCTTCGCCACATTGCTCCAGTTTTTGAATACTGCAATTTCCACTCTCCAACTATTTACATACTTTATAAAGGAATAAATATTTCTCAAAACTTCCAAGCTCACTGTATTCATTTATAATGGATCTAGACTTTCTAAAGTTTATGAAAAAGCAAAGAGAGGATTCTTTGAAACAAAGATCAGATATGCATTCTCGATCGAGTTGAATCCAATATTCCGTCTGAATATGAAATGTGACCGTAACACCTTCAACCTGTAAAATATACTTTCAGCACAGTTAGTTGTGTTCTGAATCGAGTAAAAAATCAATTTTACATTCGGAAAGTGTACGTATATTCTTACTAATTCAAATAACGAAAGTCTGTCTTCATTTACATTTCTCTTTTATATAATATATATAAATACTTTTGCCCTTTGACTTATATATTTTTAAAACATATTTACGATTATCAATAATATAATATTGTATTCAAACCCAAGTTTACGTCTATTAAAATACATACCAGTAAGCCCCCGTGAAAAAATCACTGGCAGATTAGTTAGATACACATCAGAAATACATCATTTAAAAAAATATTGTTTAAAAACAACAGACTTTATCTAGGCCTACCTAATTATGCTAACGGGGATTTTTAACTCGGTAAATGTGTACAACTATAAGGATTATAAAATGTAGGCCTATTTGTTAAAATGTTGTATTTATGTAAGTTATTATATATTTAAAGAAAGATACAAATGCCTATTATCTTTTAATGGATTTTTATTTCATATTGATAGGTCAAATAATTTATAAGTTTATATGTTATACGAAGATGTACGAATGTTTCCAAAGTTAGACGAATAAATATTTCTTCTTTAAATTTGTGTAAATGAATATTTTGATTATAAAATGTTGTATTTATATTCAGTTTATAGCCTCAAACTATAAATATTATAAATTATTATAGCATACATTAGTTCTAGATGATAGGTGAAACCAGTTATATTATATGTTACTCACGTACGTACTTATGTACGTTATGTACACTCGCTTTTATAGGAGTTGATTTTATAACCGCGTGAGAACATTTCAAATATCGTACTATAAAAACGACTTGTGAGTTAGCTTGGATATGTTTAACGTTTAAAATTGAATAACGATGTTGTCTATTTACTAGCGAATTTCCATTGGAAATATGTCCTTTTGCAGAACACGTTTGGGGAGACAGTAACAATGTTTTCAGGTTGATTCAGGACGGGTTGTACTAGTGAAAGTAAAAAACAAGTCCACATAAACATAGGTTCGGAAATGCTTCGTTTTCCAGTTATTCACCATTTAGTATGTTTTACAAAATACGAAATATAATGAACGCAAATTTTCGATACATGTTTGGTAAGACATCTTTTACCCACGTAAAAGATACCAAAACTTTTTCATATATTTTCAAAATGGTGGCCGTTTAAAATTTGTAATGCAAAACATCTCGAAAACAGCTAACTTTACAAAACAATTTCAAGAACCGACAAATTTCCTTTTTGGGTTACAAACGTAACGATGATTTTATTATTTCTTTAACTTTGAAGATAACCGAATTATTGGCTAAAAAATAAAAATAAAATACCTCGGTAGTAGTCCATAATATCAAAGGCAACAAAGTCGTAGGTTAATAATAATGTATCGCTATTTTATACTTTAAATTATGTTTACTGTATATCTAAAACAACTACGTTTTGACTGTAAATATTTATACAGTAAAGTGTACACAGCATTTGCATTTTATTTACTCTATGTTTAAATAGTGAATATTGTTTACATCAGTCCGTGATATGTAGTTAGTAAATAATGTAATTCAAAAAAGATACCTCTATTTTTCATAATAAATTACGTTAGTAAAATATTATTTTCATCATCCGTTTTGTTTGATATTTCTAGCCATTATCATACTGTATAACATTTTTAACGTATCTCTGCCTGTCGGTCGGTTTATTTACATGCTTACCACGACGACAACTCTAAGATTATTTTAAGTCAAAGTATATTTGCATTACTATTATTGCAACATAACTTTCAAAGGAGAACAAACATTTAAAGAACAGATTGCTTGTTAGAACTTGTTGAACTAAACCAAGTACAAAGTCTTACAAAATATTCACTACTCCAATTAATTAATTGTCCATTAAAAATTCCTTTATACTATAATATTCTCTTTCGACTAATATATTTTCAACAATATCGTTAAACTGTTTACATGTTAGCATAAATATATTAATTTAAATCGGTTCAATACTTCCCAAACAAAACTCGAACTACCTATTAAAATATTTAATTGTATTTAGATTTTGTTTTCGACCCTTACTTTGTTAAGATTAGTTTTTATGTTTGGTGTTACTCACATTATTGCAGAATTTCAATAGGAAAAATGAGCTACTGAAATGACTCTTATGGTGAGTCCTATGGTCGAAAGTGGAAAATCATGGACTTCAGAACACGATTTAGGATGTCATTAAAATTTATATAATTATAATAATAATAATTGCATTTATTAATATTAACACAAAATACAACCAAAAGATCAATAATTCTATAGTAAAAAGAAAAACCTTGACCATACGAAAGATAAGTATGAGCAAACTATGGCATGACTTTAGTAGTCTGCCAAAGTAGCGATTGAATTATCTCTAGTCTAATACACAATGCTTATTTATAATAATTACTTACATACTAAACTTAACCTATAAAATCAAATTAAATATCCATTTAAACAACATGAAAACAAATGCATCTAACTGTATTAAGATAAATATTTACCATCAAAATAAAATAACATAATGTTAACATATTGTCTATCAACTATTTATATTTATATCTGTGTGTAATAAAGTATTTATTTTATTTATAACTAGGGGAGACCCCTGCGTGCTCCGCACCCCAACACCCGATGGAACCTTCTAAAAACGAATGTTATGTTTTATTTATAATAAAGGATTAATAATAACCTCAAAACTAAGCTGGCAATTAATGTTAAATGTTTAAATCAAATTATTTCTTATATTTTATAACAGCAGTTATAATAAAGATTAAAAGAACCAGTAGGCTAAGGCTCAGGTCTATACTTAGGCCTAATCAAAAAACTAACCAAAACTTAGAAATACAAACAATTGTTTCATATTTTGAAATCACCTGTTAATATTGATTACTCACTATTAGTTACCGTATATTATCAGTAAATATTACTGCTATTAAATTATAATATGTCTTATTTATTTTTTAATTAGGATGTAACATAGTGGTTTCTTATTTTCAAATTCCTTAACGCAAATTTTTATTTTTTTGTGTATGTTGAAACATGTGTTGAACATGTTGAAACAGTCTAGGCCTAACTTAAAATATTATTTTGTACTAAGCTGGACATCCGAATCAACTGTTTCCTCCGTTATTTTATTCAATTGGTTGTTATGGTAAAGCATGTAAATACATTCAAGAAGTTGGTTGATCAGTCTAGGTCTAACCTAAAATTAGGTTTAATTTATTTTACCTGCCTTAACGGCAACATACACACATAATTTATGGTTTTGTACACATCATTCTTTGGATGATATAAGTTTCATCTTTCAATTGTCGTTGTTTAGTTTCTCATAACGTTGCTTATTTATTTGTATTACAGCTGTTAGACGGTATGTGTTTAACGTCCAACTTGATCCTGTGAAATTATTGTTCCGACTAAACTTGCAAATATTGAAATAAAAAATGTGTTTTTAAATATAAATTCTAGACTATGTTACTCAGGGAGAGTGTAGCTTTTTATTTAAAACAATTTCAATTGGTTCAGTAGTTCCAGAGATTAGCCCCTACTACATACAAACAAACTTTACCTCTTTATAAAAATAGTACAGATAGTGTGTGTTATTTTTACTTCAAAAGATGGTGTTGTTCACAAAAACCTATCTTAAAAGTTAGAATTACAAAAAAATAATTGTTTTAAGTTTGAAATCACCTGATAATGGAAATATTATAGGAAACAGCTGACTACTGTTATTATTACAGTCAATAATACATATATATTGTAATGGCGCTTACATGATTGTTAAATATTGAGTAAATTTTTGTTGTTTTTATGATAAATAGATGTGAACTTTTTCATAAAGTACATAAAAACACACGCTTATATCCAAATGCAAGTTTGTGTCAAAATTTCAAAGCAATCAGTGAAGAACTTTCGGAGATTATGGATTTTGAACAAACACACATTTAAATTCTTATTTATATAGATAGTTAATAATTATTAGAGACATAGCCCGTACAAATAGATTTCATACAACATTAAACTTACCGTACTTTTTCTTAACTTATTCTAAACAAACAAATAAACAAAAAACTTTGCAGTAATTTAAGCAACTTAAATCTATTTTATAATAATTACTAGCTGACCCGTACGGCGTTGCCCGTGGTGGTTGGTATTTTCAGTCTTTTTAACGTAATTGTATTCTTTTTAAGTGTTCAGTCAGTGAGTGGTATTTGGCTTATATATATATATATAGATCTTAAATAATAAAAGCACTATTCTCATAATAATAAAAGATCTGAAATTATGATTTTAGTAACTTTGATCCCCCCAAACCCCTCCTAAAATTTCGAAATTTTTCATACCCTTTCTTAGTGAGCACCTATGGCCCTAAAGGAAGCTACATGCCAAATTTCATTCCAATCCGTTCGGTAGTTTTGAAGAAATCATGATTTAATCACTTTGATCCCCCCAAACCCCCCCTAAAATTTCGAATTTTTTGAAACCCTTTCTTAGCGAGCGCCTATGGCCCTAGAGGAAGCTACATACCAAATTTCATTCCAATCCGTTAGGTAGTTTTGAAGAAATCGTGATTTAATAACTTTGATCCCCATAAAACCCCCCTAAAATTTCGAACTTTTTTAAACCCTTTCTTAACGAGCACCTATGTCCCTAGAGGAAGCTACATACCAGATTTTATTTCAATCCGTTCTGTAGTTATTGTGTAGTTTACAATCCGTTCTGTAAATTAAATATATGTGTGTGTGGTGTGTGTGTGTGTGGGCCACCATGTTTGATAGACACGTTGGTTTTCTAATTCGCGCGGATCACTTCGAGTTGTAGTTGGTTGGAACCGTAAAATACATAAACTTAATTTTGGAAATTCGTTAAACTCACGTCAGCGGTTCAGCTGCGTGGCCGTATTAATTTGTACTTAAATTTACTTTAAAGGTGCAAAACCTTAGTTTATTTGAATTAAATGTCACTCGTTGTGTACTCGATGATATACAACGATGGTAGACAAGAGGTAAAACACAGTTATCATACATCTGCCAACACTAGTACGTAAGTGAACTAACGGGCTTAATTTATCTGTAATAACAACCGAGTTATGGCTTTTTAAAATATAAAACCTGGCACCTATTTACGTCATGAAAAATATATATTACTCTTTATACATATTATGACGCAATATGCTAAGGATAGAGAAGAAGGAACAACTATTACTTGGGGGTAATAGAAGACAAAGCCTTAGTTTTGAGCCGTGTATAAAACAGGTAGCACTCGATGCTGTTGAAGTCGGTGGCCGGTTTGGGAAGAAACCGTGGAAAAGGAGACTTCATATAGGAAGAGACTGCTTACAGTGCAAAGATGCGCGGTCATAAGGTTAGTGACAGCGTATCGAACTGTGGTCCTGGTCTTGGCCGGGATGCGATTTTAGTTAAGAAGAGGAAAGAAATTCACGAAGAACATAAAGCAAATGAAATAAGAACAACTGCACGAAATAAACCAAAGACCGCAATAAGTAGGGAAGCTTTTGAAAGGCTTAATCATAGTGAGAAAGAAGAATGGAACAAATCAAATACGGTAAGATGGATACACATGCAACATGGCCAGATCAATTTCTATGTGACTGAAGCTCTTTCAGGATATGGCTGATTTAGATACTATATCTGGAAATTTATGGAAGTTGAAAGCAGCATCTGTAATTAGCTGTGCACGAGAAGACGATGTGGAGCTTACCCTGTTCAATATTGTAAAGACGGAAAGACGGGATAAAAGAGGAGGTAAAGCAGGGAAACTTGGGAAAGTATTTAAAAATACATCATAATTGGGGTGAAGCGGAAGGAAGAAATACGTAAGAAGTTAGAATGTAAAAGAGGACTCTAACCAATAGAACCGAAAGATGCCCGGTCGATCGTAAAGTGATAGTGTACAACTAATGTTGGCCAGAGAAAAACGTGTTGTGTTTAGCGAGTCGGTACGAGAGCCTATCTCACATTACCTTGCAGTACGAACGCGGAAGGTATTTGAAAATCTAATTTTGTTCACCTACTAAACAAATAAACGGTACCAGGAACTGGCACATACTTTCTCACAAACACATTTAAATTATTAAACAGATTCACAGTGACTTGTAGGGTGGGAGAGTTTTTTATTAAAGTTGGAGATTAACTAATAAATAATATTATTATTATTATTATCTAGAGAGAAAACTATTCGATCGATTTCGAAAAAATTTACACCAAACACGTCAATTAGGTCTTTATAGATGCACGTACAAAGGTTTTGAATTTTTTTTAAAACAACCCTCGTTATGGCCAAAAAACCCCCAAAAGTCAGTTATTATTATTATTATTAGCTAAACGATAATTTTTAGAAAGATGCGGGTTTTTGTATATGGTAGGGCACATTAAAGGCTACAAATAAGCAAAATTTTATCAAAATCGTTAGAGCCGTTTTTTT
>JAGFPH010000557.1:311401-331537 GCA_018207615.1 Philaenus spumarius
AAAAAAAAGGGGGCGTGGCTTGGGTTAGGAACCAAAAAGACCCAAAAAAACACCCAAAAAAAAAGGGGGCGTGGCTTGGGTTAGGAACCAAAAAGACCCAAAAAAACACCCAAAAAAAGGGGGCGTGGCCCAAGGTCAATGACCTTCCCCCACCACTTCCGGCGCCCAAGTGCCGCCGACTCTACTATAGTACCTAAATTTGATTGACTTTCGAATGATATAACTCACATATTGTACTTGGGATTATGATGAGGGAGAAATCATGCAATATCCTAGCACTTTGGGTTGAACCAAATAGGACGCCATTTCGCGTCAAATCGAAAAATTTAAAAAAATCTGTGTCTGAGACATTCTACAAGGGCCCTTTCACTAAAAATTCACCAATTTTGAAGCATATTTACTGGCACTAATCAAGGTTGGAAAATGACATATATATATATATATATAAAATCGAAATATCACTGACTCACTGATGATCACTACATCTCAAAAACGACAAAACATATTAACTTGAGACTTGACATATTGGTTCCCCTTTATGCTCTAGATGCTTTAAAATATTTCGCGTTTAAGGTTATTAAAAAGTAAAAAGTGTTAGATATATGTAGATAAAAGCCAAATACCACTGACTCACTATTTCTCACAAATGACAAAACGTATTAACTTAGAACTTAAAATAGTTGTTCTCCATATGCTATAGATGTGCAATAAGACGGGGTTTTAAAATATTTTTCGTTTAAGGTTATCTATATATATAAAATCGAAATATCTATATATATATAAAATCGAAATAGCACTGACTCACTGATGATCACTACATCTCCAAAACGACAAAACATATTAACTTGACATAGTGTTTCCCCCTATGCTCTAGATGAGCAATAAGACGTGATTTAAAAATATTTTGCGTTTAAGGTTACTAAAAAGTAAAAAGCGTTAGAAAGGAGGCCTTTAAATAGCATATAAAAAGGCTGTCCTTCTACAGGGATTAGTAAAATTAAAAGATAAAATTTATTTTTTATAATAATAAGATATAATAATAAGATAATATTTAATATTTTATACACTTAAGCTAAAAAAGTAGTACATAGTGTAAATAGCGTATTAACAAAGAGTATACGGAATGCCTTTGAAATTGATATTTTTTGTTATCGAGCTTAAACCGAAGCGAAGCACGGGCACCCAGCTAGTAATTATATATTTCTCAAATCATTACCCAGAAACGATTAAACGTTTCAACTCAAGCATTTTTTAATCGGATCGAAAAACAAAAACATTTTAACCAAAGAATCCTACTAGGACACTCTCATACAACAATTTTGAAGCATATTTACTACCACTTATCAGTCCGGAAATAAAACATATTATTATATATACATATATAAATTAATTTTGGGTATCGTCTCCAAACGGTTTGAAACGTAAAGGAATTTAGTCATACCCTCTCCGACCACCCGTTTTCAAGTTAGGTCGAGTGAAATAGCTTTTATTGTCTACCGAAATTCGGCTTAAAAACGAGACTGTAAATGATAAGGCCCTATTTACTAAATAAAATTACTCTTTACCAATAAATTATTAATGTTATTATGATGGGAAATCCTAATCAGTCAGTGGTCTAAGGATTGCCTAATTCGTTACCTAATTAAGTGTTTCATGTGGATTCTCGTTTTTATTTTTAGAATGTATTAAAAATGTAATGTTTTTAGTTAAAAATACAA
The DNA here is from genome assembly GCA_018207615.1 of Philaenus spumarius. Lineage (NCBI taxonomy): Eukaryota > Metazoa > Arthropoda > Insecta > Hemiptera > Aphrophoridae > Philaenus > Philaenus spumarius. The sequence continues at coordinate 313,120 of JAGFPH010000557.1, forward strand.
GTGCTATTTTGAATAAAATGTACGAGTGATAAATAAATATAAAGAAATAATTCCATTGAAGAAGCATTTTCAAAAACATAAAAACTTAGAATACATATTCTAGCATTCCTTATTATGACTGCGTATAGTCTGTCATTAAATAAACCATGAACTGAAAAACGGATTTCATGACATAAAGCTTTGTGTTAAAACTTATAATGACGCTTCTTAAAGTTCTCTTCAACCATAAAAAGTATGAAATATGACTGAAAGAGCTGTCTGCCAGAGTCATATAATACCGCGAATAGCAGTAGATTTATTTGATGGGAGTTTCTGTCTGTTTGAATAAAATCTAGTGTTATCATAATACGGAATATCTCAAATGGAATCGTCAACTATATTACTGGGCTTTCTTAGTGATTAATTAATTATTAGTTTATAAGTAAAATTATATAACGATCAAAGATTGCTACAGGTTGATACAACAGACTTGAATGAATAAATCACAAAGGCTTTACCTTAGCAAAGCTTCGCTAGCACATATGAATAAATGAATGAAATAAATTTTATATGGTAAATATTGAAAGTTCACTGTCTAAGCAAATATATAGTTGAGGTTCGTCCTAATCAATCTATGTTTTCTCATGAGTAAATTATGAATAATAATAATAGGCTATACGTGTTTTATTTGAGACATAATTTTAACATAACAATTACTATTTTTCAATAAACAATCATTCAGCAATGGTCCATCATAGTTGAATTTGGTTTAAATTAATCTATATTTTCTCATGAGTATTATAGACAAAGTAAATTGATTTATTTTATTCGCGCGCTTTCGTTTTTTATAATAAAAGTTGTCAAACAAAACTGTAAAGTAGGTTTTTTACCATAATTTTAGTTGGAGATATAACCAAAGTTGAAATAGAAAACGTTTGATTTTTCTACATTGCAAATTGAAAAAAATTACTGTTTTTCCCAAAAACTTTACATAAATTTAATGATTGAAAACGTGGGTCAAGTGCCCAAGCTCTGACTATGGTTGGTAGGAAAATATATCATTTAGTAAAGATGTCATGTTTAGAAAGATTCGGTTTAAGATTCATGTTGCAAGTCACAGGATTCATGTTGCCAAGTGACTTTCCTTTTATGTTGCCAATGACGTGTTTCGGAGATTTGCTCCATCTTCAGAATGATATCCTTCTTTCAAGTTAATCGAAACATTAAAAAAAACACATACACAAACAATTATACACATATTCATAGTAAGACTTATGGACTTGGTAACGAGGTTTCAATTACACAACCCTGACACAGCTTTCGTCCTTGAACCACCAGACGGAGCGCAACATTGTTTTTACAACTAATATGATTGTGTTTAATTGATCGTTTTCGTTTGTTAAAAAAATATTTACGTACTTAAAAGAACCAAATCGTTCTAAAGATGGAGTACACCTCCAAAACGTGTCATTGGTAACGCAACTAAAAAGAAATGATCCTTCATAAAAACAACAGCAACCTACTTTTTAATGAAAAGTTGAACTTTGCAGTTAACCCGTATTTATTACATTATATTATATCAAATCTTAAAGCAAACATAGCAGCTCAGACCTCTCCAACATCAACTTACCTATATTTCAGTCTCCGTTCGGAAGTACACAAACGAATATGGGACCATACCCGAGTACGTTTATCAAAATATTTAACGAAAAGCAAACCTCTGATAGTTTTATAAAGTGTTGTGTTTGGTGTTGTAATGTATTCATTTAAGAATTGAGTCCTGAACCTGATGATGGCGACTGTGATCGGCGAAACAGAGTTGTAGTGTTTCTACATAAATAAGACAAATTGCTTCTATGGCAGAAAAAATATTTATCATCCAACAGAAATTAAAAAAAAAACTATTATAATTTATAAAATTCATAACATATTATGCAGAATATAAAATGAAGTAGGCTAATAAGGTTAGTTTAAATCGAAAATTACGAGAATATATCTCAATGCAAATAAAACTATAAACTTAATTAATTTTAAATAATAATTGCAAACTTTAACGGCGTATTTAATCGCATCATTTTAAAGGTTTATTTTAATACCTCCGAGAAAAAGGTAACATTAAACTGTACGTAGCTCTTAGATTGAGCTCTAAAAAAAGTTTTTACAATAAAAGAAGAGGTAAATAGACTGGAATATGAAGTGATGTAATTTTACTTCTGGATTTGAGTTTTATTACAGTTTGTTAAAGTTTAACAATCGACATTACCATAAAACAAAACCATAAACTCAGTAAACCTGCTTCGTGATTCGTTTGCTTGATTTCGTTTATGTTCGCGAAAGAGTTCCTTTTAGTAACTCTCGATTGTTTCGTGGTGATATTGTTTTGATACTCTGATACACACGGTGTACAGAAAGGTCCTGTTGTATGTATTTATGTTCTAATTAAATACTAGGTTCCGTTTGCTGTTTACTGCAGTGCGGTAGTTGACTTTATAGTATAGAAACTACTTCGGCAACAGATGGAATTGTGTAGACAATAACTTTAGTAATACTATTGAGACTTGTGTATCGAAACTTCTAATTATTAATAAAAAAATGTCGTTTCTAGGTGAAACGAACAAAGAACGTTTAGAATTGAAACACAATTTTAATATACTTTTAAAATGCATTACAATGAACTAGATTTGACATTATCGTATTGAATTGTTTTTTTAAGTAAAACTTTCATTTAATTAAGAAAAACTATATTACTAAAATAATACTAAAATAAAAATGTTAAATTAATATTTAATAGTCGTTTTATAAGATCTAACAAAATGTAAAAACTCTATAATAATATCAAGTAAAGCACATCCAAAAGTTAAAAATATTCGTTTTTGTTACTTGCATTGTTAAATTAAATGTTAAAGTAACATGGCTAATTTTATTATTAGCGAATTTCTATAAGAAAGATGGGATATTGCAGCGACTCTTGCGGTAAGACCTAAAGTTGGGAGTGGTCAAAGAGTGGTTATAATGGTCTGTCTTATAATTTATATCATTTATAAATATATAAGCATAATATGTTCTCACTCTAACGACCGAATTTTTAAGTACGATTTGGTGCAAATTTGTTGTTGGTTTTCCAAGTCGCTCGGACGAGTTAGCTGAACAACTTTTGTTTAACTAGAAGTAACAATTTCTAGCGATTTTCTTACTAGAATTAAACTTTTTCGGGGTTTTATGAAACATAAATAAATATACGATACTAATCTTCGCATTTTGTTTTTTGCACGGACTTATAAAGTAGAGCGTCTGATTCTCCCTAAATCAATCAAAACATAAAACACTGTAAAGGTACAAGCTCAAAATCCACGTGGGGCATATTCTGTTTGAGAAACGAGTGAGCCATGTGTAATTTAACGATTGCTTGCTAAAAATTATTATTCATTAATATAAATTAGATGGTACAAAGTATTTAATAGCATACATCACCAGTTTATATTAAAGTTTGATGAATTTAGTTGCTCGCCGGGAGTATTTATCTGAATAAACATTGATACAGTAATGTCTAAGTTAGTTCAAACAAAGTTTGTTTCAATACATTAATCCCAGTTCCATCCTACTAATAGGCCAGTGTAACTGTGACAAGTCATTCGTAATATTTATACAATTAGGTACTACAGCTTTGGCTGAATTTTACAACTGTTAGTGGTAAAACTTGAGTAATTGTTTATTACATTGATGATAAAATAACTCATCTAATCTATAATAATTACCATATACAGAGTATAAGTGTCCCTTTAACACCTTTATTGTTTTTGTTACTGAAATAATGTTTTATATACAAAGCAATTTTATATACAGGGTTAGTTAAAAGTCTGGAGACACCCCCTTAACTCTCCACCGAGAGCATTGATAGAAAATCCAAACCCAGGGGTTGTTTATAGGTCATAAAAGCACATTTCCCCATGCATTGGGCAACGTTTCCCCCCAACTAAAAAACGGAAGTTTTGGGGGCTACTCAATATTTTTAAATGTAAACCCCTAGTGTGTGACCCCTCATTTTGTAGAGCTTGATAAAAGAAAACCAACAGAGGTCTTTATCTCATCCCTTATCAAAAACGCTGGGCGATAAACTATAAGGAAAATCAAATTTCATTGTACTGTGACGACTATTGGGAATTCCCAAAAGATAATCTGATTAGGAGAAACAAAGACCTCAGACCATTCCAGTCTTGTCAAGGTTTGGCCTCCATCAAGTCTTCAGAGGTTAACAATTATACGTATCCTTATCAGTCTCTTATCCTCTACTGTATGCGTAACTGACAAACACCACTTTCCATGTACTGATAGGATAGCAATACCTCCCTCATTTTGTTCCTGATATGTTGTTGTGATAGGACTCGGTTTAGCCTTTTTACAAATGAATCGCTCAAATAAAGACAAGTTGAAAATGATTCCGGACAAGAACCTGCTTTGTTGTTATCATATTCGTAAAAATATAATTTTCCAGAAATTTGATTGCCCATTACTTTGAAACGAAGTTAGATATTAAGCTCTAGTTCAATTGTGTATTACATGACCTACCTTTATATTTGAAATTGTTAAGCCCCCAAAATCATAGAGGGTCAGATATTTTAAAAAAATTTAGTGTTATGCAACACAAGATATATACAAAATTTGTTAACTTATTTTCAGTAACAAAAATAATGAGGGGGGTTAAAGGGACGTTATGAACACTATGTTTGATCCAACTTATTATTTGTCCATGAAAAACAAATATTTTTCTTTCATACGTTCGCACTTTCAACCTACAAAAATATGTTTGCTATTAGATCAATACTGTAGAGAATTTGAACTTAAATCATTTATTTATCAGCCCTAACTTATTTTTAACAATAAGTACCTTGATGTATTTGTATTTGCCTAACTGGACTGGATATATTATATAAAACCCTTACTTTTTGTTGAATACTGCTCGCAGTACTGATTTTATGTGTCTATTTAATTGATGACGTATATTAAATATTACTCAGGCATTGTCGAAACTGTTACACAATTAATATGAAATTTTCTGAATGCATTTAATATAATATCTGTAGGCACAATAAAGTAACAAAAGTGTAGTTAATTTATTAGTTTCTTTTAAGGCAAGCCTTAGCCGAGTGGACAACGTGGTATCTTGCTGACCAAAGGTAGATTTTGTATCTGTGGTTTGAGGGAAGGAGGACGGAAGTAAAGCAAACGGTGATTGTCTCGCTTTCAAGCTGACTGGATAAGACCGGTCTCTGACTCAGGATGTTTTGCATACTTTTACGAAGGTATTTGTGTATGTATTTATATATTTTTAATCCCATGAAAATTTCTTTTTCAAACAAAGTGACTTCAAATAGGCTCAATGTACACATGAGAACCTTAAATATATATATAAAAAAAAAAACAGTTATATAATTTTAAAATAGTCATGTGTTGGTTAGCCTTTAATGGTGCTAAGCTTTTAATACGTATCAACTGTTTAGTCATATCAAACTTGTAGTGAATCCCCGCATTTTTACACTTTAAAATACAAATTTTGCGAAATCCTTACTTACTGATGGTGTATGGCCCATAAGAATATAATTTCAAATTGTCGTATTTTCACTTTAATTAACTTTTGCTCTACGATGATTATGAATCAGTCAGTCGGTCAGTCAGTCAGTCGGTCAGGACTTATAAATAATACTTTTTTTATAAACTTTTGGTAATACTTGTTTTAAAAATGTATATTGAATTATATTTATTTATTCATTTGTTATCTAACGAAAAAAAAGGTTTTAGAATCTATAAACCTACGTAAATTTGTCACAATAACTAAAATCACTTGATTTTGTCAATTATAACATTATATCGCTTGCATTTAATTTAAAGAAATTTCTATAATTAATTATTAGTTTATACTTCATTGATTCTTAAAAAAATTAAACTTTACTGAGAACACGACGCAGGCTACAAATATGGATTTGTTTTACGGTTTTGTTGGGGTTTATGTTTGTTTATAAACAGAAAACAATAAGCTGTTTAAGACTTGGGATCATTTTCATAACGACCAAAGTAAACTATTTACGATCAGAATATCATGTTATGATTTTACCGCAAACACGAAGGATTGAATCATTTCTTGATGGCGAATACAAAAGGGATTTGTTGCTGAAATTATTCGACTTTTATACGAGCAACAAGGTTTTATGTTCCATTGGCTAAATATCTCCTACGTTGATGAGTTGAAAGAGAAATGTATAGCACACTTTGTGCTTGTATATTATATTTGTTTTGTGTTAGATGGTAGATTTAAATAAACAAAATAAAATATTTGTGTATTTACTGTGTTAAAAAAAATGCACATACATAACTATACATAACATAACTATAAACAGGTAAAATTTGTTTGTTTGTTGGTATGTAGGGGGTAATCTCTGGAACTACTGAACCGACTGAAAAAATAATTCTACTAATAAAAAGTTTCATTATCCCTTAGTATCATAAGCTATATCATTTTGATAAAAACATAGTTTATTTCAATATTTGTAGATCTAGTCGGAAAACATTCTTAGGTTAGGCCTAAACTGATGAACCAACGCATATTTCTTGAATGTATTTACATTAATTAACATAACAAAACATTTATTAAAATAACAGATAACACAGCTGTTTGCTCTAATATTTCTATTAACACCTGATTTCTAACTTTTAGGTTAGGTTTTTGTTAAAGTATAGACCTGAGCCTACTGATTCTTTTAACACTTATTATAACTGCTGTCATAAAATATACGAGATAATTTTATTGAACATTTAACATTATTTACCATCTTAGCTTTGTGGTTATTATTAATCCTACATATTTATTATAAGGAAAACATAACATGATTACGTGCATAGAAGATTCCAACGGGGTTGGCGTGTGGAGCACGCAGGGGTTTCCCTAGTTATATATAGTATTTATAATATTGAAACAACTTTTAGTAAGTTTATAAAATAAAAACTTTATGACGAACGTTGAAATAAAACCATGTCTTTCGGGCCCACTGAATACGACAAGGGACTACTGACTAAGGTAAGTTGTTACATTATATCAATTTTTTAACAGTAGACGGAATGGCGACAAACAAAGTAAGTAATGAATTGTCGTTTGGAGTATATAGAAATCCCACTCACACAGACAGATATAAGACCATGACCCTAACCTATTGAGAAGTTAACTAAGGCCCTTTATCTAAACCTTACTGTTTTTGTTAAATTAACTTAAATTTAATTGTTTATTTTCTTTTCACAAGTTTTATGACGAAGGAAATTTAGGTTATAAGATAAAAATATCAAATCACCTTTGCCGCTATTGTGGTATACATTTGTACCCAGAGGACAATAAATGTGTTTCTTGAAAGGGGTTGAACTAACCTTAAAAAATTAATTAAACTAGGACAATCAAAAACAATGCAGAAACTAGGCGGGGTCTTATCTCTAAATATTTCTGTAAAAATAAATGTACATTTGTAATTTTATTACTTTAAACTGTAAAGTTCTAGCACATAATTATGTTATTGGACACAAATCATCATTATACTAGACGTAAATGTGCTTATTTAGAATGTTTATGTAGACCTATACAAGTTTTTGTGATAAATGAAGAATTCTTTTAAACTTTTTAAAAACTATGTAGGAACAAATTTTATATCGAAATTGATTTGTAATATGAAGAACTAAAATTCTTAGCTGTAAACTGAATGTGTATAGCTTGCACGATACTGACAATTCTAATACATTTTGTACAATTCCAAGGCAGGTTATACAGGCTACCGGTGCGCAATGTATAGCGACGGAATCAAATGAGCTACATCCTTCGTTTTAACATAAACCCCCCTATTTCGACCATAGAGAATTCAGTAAAAATATTTTCAAACCTAAAAATGCCCCAAAAGTGCTATTTTTGGGGGTGGTTTTCGTTTTTGGAAAATGTTCAATTGTAAAGGTAGATCGAATGATACCTCATTTTAAAGGTATCTGTTCACTGATCATTTAGGGAAAAATTGTTGTTATCTTACTGCGTATGTACAGGGTGTTCCAAAACGTCAAAAAGTACTGTTTTACAGTTAGTTTTATTGTTATCACATAAGATAGCATTTTTAAAAATGTGCTTAAGTTGCCCCTTATTCAAAAAATTTCAAATTTTAAAAATACATACAATTTTGTAAAAAAATACAGATTAAAACTCAAAAACTCCAAACAGTAACGTTAGACATGAAACACATATCCTTCAGGTCTTTCAAAAACAATCATTTACAATATACATTTTACCCAATTTACATATACAAATATATGCAATTCATACATTATAAACAGAAAATTTATGTGTTTACAGTAAATAGCATATTTTTGTGATACAATTTGTATTATTTCTAGAAAAAGGATTTTTCTTCCGTTGATCGTAATCAATTCAACTAACTTTTGTACGCTATTATTTGGCATTATTAGTATTGACTTTATTTTGTAATTATTGTATATATTCACTATAAAATTTCAAATGATTAGTATTTATATATTATATACTAGTGGACCCGGCAATGCTTCGCTATTGCTTAATTTGAAACTTTGAAAGCCTGTAATTCGTATCCCGTGTAATTCAACATCCTGTAATTCGTATCCCGTGTAATTCAACATAGGCCTAATGATTGTTACACATAATTAATAAAACAACTGATTTGAATCAAAAGTTTAATACAATTTTAGGTTAGGCCTTTAAAACCTATGAAATATAATAATTCAAACATCTAATATTACAATTTAACATTATATTATTGTTACACATTATAAATAAAACAGCTTATTTGGACCAAAGGTTTAACACAATTTTAGGTTAGGCCTATTATTATAAAATCAACACACTTTTTTTGAAAGAGTTTTGAATTATCACCATAGTAACCAGAATAACACATTAATAAATACGAATCAGCTGTTTCATCTTTTATATGGCTGCTTATGGAAGGGATGAATTTTCGCATTTTCTACCCTTTAAATTAAAAATTTTGCAAAATCCTTTCTTAGTACGCCTTTACATTATTGGACGGATGTACCTTCCAAATTTCAAGTCTCTAGCTTTAATAGAATCGGCTCTGCGTTGATCATCAGTCAGGACATTGCATTTTATATAAGAGATAGTCACATAAATTCATTTCACATGACCATTATTTTTAACTTAGAATGTAATTTAGCTTAAATGTTATTTGATATGTTTGTCTTGTTTTTTTAGCTAACAATTACTTTAACATTATTAATATTGCTGTATTATATAATGATTGTTTAGATTTATTATTCAAATAAATGTATACAACTGTTATATACTCATCCAACACCATTCAGTAATATTACCTTAACCCTCTCTCTTATTAATTTTGGTATTTTAATTTCTCTTGTTCTAGTTAAAATAACCATTTTGGTTGATCAAATAAACTTGGACCACATACCAACAAAAACTAACAACTAGTTTAACACTAGTTATAAGTTGTAAGGTATTTCCACGTATCACTGAAGATGACGACTTTGCCGTCGAAACGCGAATGATTATTAAACGTATGTGTGTGAGAATTAGTGTACAGTTATTATTTTAAAATAATTCCTTCCCACTCGTTGAGCTCAAAATTTATTAATATGATTTTTTAAACCCTATTCCCACTTCTTTACCCAAAACAAAAACCGTACAACGTCCGGTCTACAAATGTCTATACAAATATGCCGTGTTATGCTCCAGACCAGAATGGAATGTTTATACAAAGTTAGCTCAATTTGTTTTAGGTGATACAAAATAGAGGGATTATAGGGGATTTTTAAACCCACCGAAGAGTGATCGAACTCATATAGATGGTACAATAATAATTTTACATGTATATATTCGAAATACAAATTTTAAAAGAAGAAACAAGCTTCATTAAAATAATACAGAAAGTACGGTACAAACAAGACTCGCGGCTTATGTACGACCTTTATTTCCGCAATATGTTTCAGACCATAGTTTATATCAGTAAAATGTTTTCTCTAGAAAACCATTAATAGCGGAAATATTTTCCTCTGTATTTTCTTTGCTCTACAAAATTAATAGTAGCGTATTACATGTTTTCACAGATTCTTCGTAATATCATCATAGCACTGCCTGATCTATCATCGGTGATCTGCTTCAATATTATTAAATACTGATATGCATAACTTGAAGGGAAATTTCAATAAAAAACATATTGCGGCAGTTTTTCTAAGTTATACGCAAGAAAAAACTGTAAAATATAACTGCAATATTCAATACTATTTCTAAATGTCTTAAATAAATGAAAACTGAAAATATAATTTACAAATTTAATAATAATTAATTATAAACAGAAAATAAAATACTTTCAACTAAAAACACAATTCGCAACTTATTTAACTCGGGAAATATTAAACGTATCTTTTTCGAACTGCGCATGCGAACGTAAATAAACATATTCGATGTTAACGAATCGATACATTGAATCAATCCTATGTATATAAATAACAAGGGCATAAATAAATGTGCTCGTTGCATCGATGTATTTTGAATCGATGAAAATTAAAAAACCTGAAGTTCTAACTTACAGTCTCTAGTCACGGTGTGTTTGCAGGGAGTTTGAAAAATGTAGGAACGGCTGTGTATCTAAATAAACGGTACCAGGAACTGGCACATACTTTCTCACAAACATATTTAAATTACTAAACAGATTCACTGCGACTTCATAATTGTAGGTGGAGTAGGAGAGGTGATTTATTAAAGTAGGAGATTAAGTAATAAATATTATTATTATTATCTAGAGAGAAAACTATTCCATCGATTTCGAACAAATTTGCACCAAACACGTCAAATAGGCCTGTATGGGTGCACGCAAAAAAGTTTTGAAAAACAAGCTCCTTTATGGCCAAAAAAACCCAAAAAATCAGTTTTAATTATTATTATTAGCTAAACGAGAATTTTTAGAAAGATGCGTTTTTTGCATATGGTAGGGTACATTAAATGCTACAAATTTTATCAAAATCGTTAGAGCCGTTTTTTTATAAAAAAAATAATAACTGACTTTTTGGGGTTGTTTTTCAGAATTTTTCAAAACCGTTTTTCGTGCATCTTTACACAGGCCTACTTGACATGTCTGGTGAAAATTTGTTTAAAATCGATCGAATAGTTTTCGCTCTAGCTTTGTATACACACAGACATATACGTACAGACAGACATTTTTTAAAAACCCTTTTTTGACTCAGAGGGTCCCAAAACGGATATTTCCACAAAATATCAACATTGATTTTGTTTGCGATCACTATATTGTACGAGTCATATGAGATAGAAATAAATACAGCAATTCACAGTAATAAAAGAACCACTTTTTGTAGAGTTTGAAATATATTCCCACAACCTTGGATCCGCCATCGTGCCATGAACTTAATTTTTTTATAGGAAGGTAGTATATGATTTTAGTGTAAAATGTGACGAAAAACCGATTATCAAATCCGTTGTTATCTGAATCCGTTTTTAAAATATCGGCAGCCAAATGAGCACACACGCAAAATCGTGGGTCACAATAATAAAATAAAAACCCCATCGCGTATTATAATACTATAATACTTTCACAACTTTAAAAGTTTCGTTTTACAATGTGATTAAAAGACGCTAAGATGTTCACATATTCAGGATGCTGTGTGTGTGCTTCTAATTTTCTGATTTAGTTTTTAATAGTTTTGATCTTGTAAAAGCTTGAAATATCCGTTATTGAATTGTATTCCTATATAGGCCTATATAATATATTACGCTTCATATAGTACACTGCCTATTTACAATATTCTACAATAATTATAATAAACCTACCTCGCAATTTGAGAAGAAAATATACTTCATAAAAGTTTGTTTCGCGATTATTGCTTTTGCCTAGAAGAATGATTATACATAGGCCTACATATACAGTACAATTGTAAAATACTTTTTTAAATTGATGTTCACAAAATGCTCTGTAAGAAATAATTCTAATTTATAAATTCCTATTCATTTCTGTAAACTGAATCGCTACTGAAACTTTTTAATAGTTTTTAACAAACCGGTAAAAAGTTAAAACACAAAAGAACAGTTAATTAATAGAAACTAGTTAAGAAGAAGAATTGAAGTAGTATATAATACCAAGTGGCAAAACCTGTGACCTATATAAGTTTGTTCTTGCAGTCATATAATTATAGTGCGGTGACAAGAAGATATTGGATTTTAAACTTTTTGTAACAGTCACATACATTAAATTGGATTATATTAATGTCGTGGAAAATTTGTTAAATTTAACGTTAAAGCTTGATGTTTTAAAGTTGTATTATAATAATAATTAACATTAGATGTATAGAATGCAAATACAAGGACTACATTTTTACTTTCTCCCCCTGTACGTAGTATATGGAGAAAGTATTGTTTTCGTCCAAATTTTCGAATTTGAATTTTTAGTGAAATTATCTGTTTAGGTGATCCCTGAACCCCAAAAAATGGTTTAGTGGAATTATCTGTATTGGTGCTCCCTGAATTAAAAAATATTTTTAGTAGAATTTTTTGTTTTGGTGCTCCCTGAACCCAAAAAAGTGTTTTTTGGTGATGCCTGTCCGTGTGACCGTGTGTCTGTGTGTCTGTAAGGATGTGTACAGAGCTGGAGACCATACCAACGGTCCGATTTTGATGAAATTTGGTATGTAGGTGTAGTTCTAGCATATCTCCAGGTTTTTTTTCATTTTTAAAAATTTTAGATTTTTAAGAGGTTTTACCCCCCAAAAATTGCCAAAAAACGAGAAAAATCCAAATTTCTCAAAAACGGCTCTAACGATTTTGATAAAATTTGGCTTATTTGTAGCCCTTAATGTACCCTACCATATGCAAAAAACCACATCTTTCTAAAAATTCTTGTTTAGGTAATAATAATATTAATAATAATAACTGATTTTTGGCGGTTTTTGGCCAAAAAGGTGTTCTGCAAAATTCTCAAAAACTACTGAACGGATCGGAACGAAATTTGGTATGTAGCTTCCTCTAGGGCCATAGGTGGTCACTAAGAAAGGTTTTCAAAAAATTCTAAATCTTTATGGGGTCAAAGTTACTAAATCACGATTTCTCTAAAACTACTGAACGGATTGGAATAAAATTTGGTATGTAGCTTCCTCTAGGGCCATAGTGGCTCACTTAGAAAGGTTTAAAAAAAATTCGAAATTTTATGGGGGTTTAAGGGGGTCAATGTTACTAAATCACGATTTCTCTAAAACTACTGAACGGATTGGAATGCAATTTTGTATGTAGCTTCCTTTAGGGCCGTAGGTGCTGATAAGAAAGGGTTTTAAAAAATTCGAAATCTTAGGTAGGGTTTTTGAGGGGTCAAAGTTACTAAATCACGATTTCTCCAAAACCACCGAACGGATTGGAATGAAATTTGGTACGTAGCTTCCTCTATGATCATAGGTGCTCTCTAAGAAAGTGTTTAAAAAAAAAATCGAAATTTTAGGGGGGTTTGGTGGTCAAAGTTACTAAATCATGATTTCTCCAAAACCACCGAACGGATTGGAATGAAATTTGGTATGTAGCTTCTTTTAGGGCCCTAGGTGCTCGCTAAGAAAGAGTTTTAAAAAAAATCGAAATTTTAGGAGAGGTTGCAGGGGGGGTGAAAGTTACTAAAACTCCCCATAAGAAATACATAGTGTAATTTATATTCATTGATATAATATATATTTTGTTAATATACATTTAACTTTGATTTGTCTATCCGTGCAAAGCCGAATCGGTCTATCTAGATAATAATATAATATGGATGTTGTTACATGCATCTTATATTTTTCATGTTATGTCCTACTTTTGCAATTCTAAATAACCATCTCCTATGCTACCTCCCATGGAAAGGTATAAAGTTTCAACTGGGAGAAAGTATGTGGCAGTTATCTGGTACTGTTTATATAATCTTTTCACAAACTACTACTATACCAGATCCTATCATTCCTGAACGTAAATTTAACTGAATTATTAAAGTATGCATTACAGTTCATTGGCTCTACTCTACAGATATATAGGCCAACGTTGTATGACAAGAATTATAAGATATTTCTCTGAGGAAATCGATGACCTTGTACTAACATTGTACTACTTGCCACGTTTAATCCTCACGGTAAAAACTATAAGCAATGAATACTTAAACATTTAAGTATTCATTGCTATAAGACTTTATTGATTTTATCTCAAATAGTAGTTTACTGCAAATAGCAAATTATAGAATTACCACCTAATCTGAAAAAAATAGATAGTATCGATAACTATTGTTAAGAGGTATTAAAATAAAAAATACTACTATTCCAATTATTATTGAATCATTAAATGGAATATAATTTCTTAGATAACACACATTAGACAAGATGATAGCCAGGGGACTAGGGGGCGTTACAATTTTCACGTTGAGTCTTAGAGGTTGAAAAAACATTTTAATTAGGTTATTCTAAAATTCTCTATGACAATTTACATTTCATAAAATTTTACTATTTGTATCACCCGCTCATAAGTTTAGTTGTCCAACACCAGACGCTGTAATAGACAAACAGAGCTGGCATTCGGCGCCCCCAAACACAATCCACGATGCGTGCACATACGACAATATGCATACACATACGATGCACATAACATACAAATACCTCCTCACGTATACACCAAACATACAAAATATCACCTTTTACTCCCCCAACGTACAAAATACCTCCTTGTAATTCTCCCATCATGCAAAAGATCATCTTATATACACCAAGCATATAAAATATCTCTTTTTATTCACCCACCATGCAAAATATCATCTTATATACACCAAACATACAAAATATCTCCTTTTATTCGCCCAGCATGCAAAAATACCATCTTATATACACCAAGCATACAAAATACTTCTTGTATTCACCCAACACAAAATATCACCGTATATACACTAGCAAACAACATATCACCCTATATACACCTAGCATACAAAATATCCCCTTATATATAAAAAAATACAAATAATCTCCTTGTATACACCGAGTATGTATACAAATATTTCAAACACTCCTCTATAATTACTTGTTCAACGCTATAAACTACAATAAACAAATTTCACATAGCACCGTATTACATTATTATCTGATGGATATTAATAAGCAATATCTGTACTGCAGTTCACTATTTGCAGAAATAATATTTGCTTCGGATAAGCCGAACATCTCTCGTGTATTTATACTACACGGTTTCCTTATTTACAGAATAATCTTTTCTTGAAGCCCAAGGCAGCACGGTTTTCCATTTCAAAGTCAAGTAATTCAAGAGATTAGAAGCAAACTTCTTTATTATTCTCTTCCCAGACTAACCGCAAGGGAAATAAGACATATATTGGTATTCAGATCTTTTGAGCGCATTTTCTTTCCAATCTCTTTAGAACAATCAATGTTGCGCTAGAAATTTCTTCTTTGATACGGCCGTGGAATATTTTGAAACTTGACGTGCTTTTATAAAGCACAGAAAATGCACTACACATTTAAAATTAGAACTTTAGTTGGTCAGGATGTGTCGAATAATTGACCTATCGATTCAAACACCTGAGAAACACTGATCCTACACACCTTTATCATAAAGAAAACGTAACATGATTATGTGTATAGAAAAGGTTTCAACGGAATTGGCATGCGGAGCGCGCAGGGGTTTCCCCTTGGGTTGTATGTTTGACTTTAAAAATCAATCAAAAGGTAAAGTACCATAATATTACACGGTCCATATAATTTTTATATTACCATATAATTTTTAGATTACCATAAAATAATTTTTAGATTACCATATAATTTTTAGATTACCATATAATTGTTAGATTACCATATAATTTTTAGATTACCATATAACTTTTAGATTACCATATAATTTTTAGATTACCATATAATTTTTAGATTATTTTAAGATAAATCCAACGATATATTAACATTGTTTTGTTAATAGTTTTCTACCAGGAAAGAGTATTTTTGGTAGAATTTTAAATAATTTATTTCCCTTATGCATACAGAATGTCCAGCTTCGACTTTCCCAAACTTTACGAGGTAATTTTCAGCTAAACACAAGCAAATTACAATATAACATGCGTCCTTTCTCGATCTGTTTTCTGTCTGTCCGTCTGTATGTGATTTTTACAAATACCTTAATATCTCAGAAACGGTTTAAGATATAATTATGAAATTGGGTACGAATATTCATCTAAATTAGGTACATTTTTCTTTAAAATTTTGTTTTCCTGCAACAATAGGTTTAAAAATGGCGGCATTTGAAAAATATCAATGTTAAACATCTAGAAAGCTATATATTTTACAAAAAAAAAAAAAATAAAATAAAATAAAGACAAAAAATTTACTATTTTAAGAAAACCCAACGATATACGGTTTTTAATAATTGAGTCATAAATAACGGAGATAACCCAAATTTAATGGTCGAATGAAGGGCTTTGTATTACAGTTTCATTAATATGATTACATTCAGTACCTTAATATGAATACAGACAGGCAAACATAGAGATAGGTAACATGTTGTATTGCATTGTTTGCTTGTTTTAGCTGAACAATGTAATTTCACTTAACTGTAGTTATTGATTTAATTATAATTTTATAAATTTTATCATTTTATCAATTTTATCATTTTTATAAATTTTATCATTTTATCAATTTATAAATTTTATCAATTTATCAATTTTATCATTTTATAAATTTTATCATCCAATTGATGAAATGTAATATTTTTTTCAAATTGTCTAAAATATATTTAGTTTAAACAATTATTTTGTAAGTTTAAACGGGATATATAGCTGACGTTTTTATGCAGATATACGTCGTTGACAATACGAATATGTATTGGTAATTTAAAACAAAATAAATATTCACGGATCTGAAAAGTTGACGTCACTTTATTGAATTATTAATATTGAAAATTAATTTTATATGTTTTAGGGTTTCAACTAACTAGATGCAGCATTTGAATGGAATAAACTCGGTTGTTGATTGATCAGTTCTATTTAACTGCTTCTGTACAAGAGTAATATGTTTTATATTTTATAGGCACTATAATTTAATGTTTCTTTACAGATTCCATTTTATAACCTTGCCATCAACGGCAGTAGTCATAAGGATATAATAAAACGCTTTATTTCATTACGTTGTTAAACTGACACTTTATTATCTTAAACTTACTTCAATTTACGTCAAAGAGAATCTACTTCAGAATTTACTGTAATATTCATTTATAATTTTAGTGGCATTAATTCGTATAACTAGAAAATAACTGGGTTGTATTAGCAAACTCTGTAAAACTCAATTTCTCTGCTTTTCCAGGAGTGCCAAATAACATGCAACCTACTAACAATATCATTGTCCAGAACTTTGATTGTCCATTACTGTACTTTGAAACGAAGTAAGATATTAGCTCTAGTTTGCGCCATTGTGTTATTCTTTTAATGTGCTTTTCAATGGTGTATTACGTGACCTACCTTTCCATTATAAATTGTTACTCCCCCCCCCCCCCCACCCCACCACCACTACCAATCTAAGCCCCCCAAAATCAAAGAGCGTCAGATATGACAAAAAAAATGCAACACAAGATGTATACACAATATATTTACCCTGTTATGTTAACTTATTTTGAGAACAAAAATAATGTGGGGGGGGGGGGGTTAAAGGGACTTTACGAACACTGTATATTTATTTGCTTTAGTTTTCTCTTTACTGAAATCTTCTGCAAGTAAATTACTAAAACAATGGTTACTTATGGAAAGGATATACACAAAAAAAGTATAAATAATAGTTAGTTCTAATAATATTAACAACTACAAAAAGAGAAATGTCCACCTTTATAAGTGTTACGTTCTATTTTATTTAAGTTAATTTTTTTCTTTTACCTTATTAATTTCCCGTTAACTTGTACACCAAGGTTTTGTATCATCAGTCATCTTCAACTTTGTCAACTTTGTAGGAAAAAACCTGAAAATTCGCCCCATTCTAATTTATTGTACCTTAACTAGTAAGATCACGTGAAATATCACGTACAGTTTTAAATTGATACACATGAGAAAAATATAATAAATATACAACATATTTAATGAAATGTGTTATAAAACTAATGCAGGCAATATCACTTGTTTTGAGGTTAGAAATCATTTAAAATGTACATTTTTACTATTTTATTTGTTCACTCCGTTCTTCAGAAGAAACTACGTTTGTAAACTTTATCTAAATTTGTGTAATCCGTTGGAGATGTTGTACATGTTAATGTACAGAGCCTACAACCAAACATCAAAGAACTGAAATAAAGTTTGTACAACAAAAGATCAGAGATTTTAAAAATAGGGCTATTAGTCTCCCAAATACAGTCATTTAGACCATAGGGCTA
>JAGFPH010000557.1:353489-364589 GCA_018207615.1 Philaenus spumarius
TCCCGTTGAGAGTTTGCACCTCATCTTCCAGCCCCTCCCTCCCGTTGAGAGTTTTCACCTCATCCTCCAGCCCCTGCCTCCCGTTGAGAGTTTGCACCTCATCTTCCAGCCCCACCATCCCGTTGAGAGTTTGCACCTCATCCTCCAGCCCCTCCCTCACGTTGAGAGTTTGCACCTCATCCTCCAGCCTCTCCCACCCGTTGAGAGTTTGCACCTCATCTTCCAGCCCCACCATCAGAAGCCCGGAAATATTCCCCGCGTGGATTTCAACCAGGTACTTTTATCGATTTTAGGGAACCCAGAAGGGCTATAAGGTCGAGTAAAAATACGAAAGGCGCAGGATAATCTCCTATATTTATTGAAGTTTCGTTCTAGTGCGAAAAATCTCAAAACGTTTACTTCTTGTCAAAAAACTTTCTTTCGGTTGTTGGAAATTTGTTGGTTAACGAACCCGTCAGAGAGACTTAGAAACCGTACTAAATTAAATTTGGACAAAATTTTACGCAAAATGTGGCTGTTAGAGTGCGAACAAGTAAATTCACATTTATATACATGTATATATTATACAACTTTTAATGGCAGCCCAAAACGTCTTCTGTTGACCGTCGTACTTATTGGTCATTCCCGACCTTCTGTCTTACCATAAGAGTCACTGCAAAGCTCACCTGTCCTACTAAAATAAGTTAATAACCCATTAGCATCCTAAAGTTAATAGATATTTTAAAAAATACCAAAACCAAACTAAGTTCAAAATAACTAAATAATACAAGCAAATATTTATGCAAACGTTTGCTTAACCATCATACATTTTTTAGAAATTGCATTTAATAGTTTCTTGGAAAACATAAAATCATATTATGCTTACTGTAATTCAATTAATGGAAGTATATTGGGTTCTGACCTAATTCCTTTACAACGTAGACCCCGCACTAATGGGCTTCCCTTGTACTAAAGGAGTAAGGACGATGGGAATCAAAAGGAACTGATGTCGTACTAGTTGGATAGTTTAACATATTTTGTAAAGAATTAATTTCACATTACGATCATGACATTAATTAATACTCATCGGACATTTAGAATGGTATACCTTTAAATCGGAAATACTTTTAATGCTTTAATGGTGTTTGTGTATTATAGTTATTTTAAAATGATTTTAAATTTGAGTTCATACATTTTAAATATTATAATATATTATTTGATTTAAGTATTTTTCCACTATAAATATCTTCTAAATTATTTTCAGAGCCAAGAGAAGACCTCTTAACACGTAAACACAATTTTCTGTCAAATTTTATTGTTGTCGTTAACAACCCCACATTATCTACATTAACTAACAGAAGAACATAATTTTACAAAATTATAAATAATTGTTTACTGTATGAATCGACATATTTGTTCTAATAGCAATGGGATCGCATCAACGTTGTATTTACAAAACGTTCCAATTAAAGTGTACCATTAGATACATAGCCATAACCCAAGTTCGTTAAAATTGATTGAACCATTCGAATATGTAATGGTTGCAGAACACGCAATCGGCCATTTTTCTTTTTTACAAGTACAAAAGATCAACTGCAAACATTATCCAACAGCTTTGATCTCATAGCTTAGTTTTGTAGGCTCGTTTATTTAAAATGTCCGTCTTACATGATATAAAACATTTAGCTAATGTTGAGGCATTTAGTTTATGAAGCTCTTAAATCCCTTTCTGCAGAAAACTCTACAGTTTATATATTTTTTTATATAAAACCTAAAATACTTTCATTTTTGTACGAAAAATTTAAAAAAAGTACTTCCAATCAAAACACGTACTACTTACAATTATTTCATTGTTTGGCTAGATAATGACACTCAACTTTAAATAACTCCATTACACTTCCACCGTTAAAGTCTATACTTAAAGCTCTAACCATATATCCCATTGTCACGATCCCATTGTGAAATCCTTCACAAACACGTGTGATCGTTAAAGTCACCGTAACTAATAAAATATCCGTTCCTTTTGAATTACCAAGTCCTTAATCTTGATACAAGGGAAGCCCATTACAGCAGTGTATCCTTTATAATGGAAATTAGGTCAGAGCACAATTTCGGATGCAATATACGTCTATTACAGAGTGCACAAATTGTACGTAATTAATAATTTTAATTAAATATTAAAAACTGTTTATGTTTGAACAATTATAATGGCTTAAGTTTGGTATATTTTTCATAAATATTTGCCTTCTTCATTTCTTATATCGAATGAAAATTAATTTTAAACAATAAGACATAATTATCTGAAATATATTTTTCGACTTGTTATGATCCAATATTGAATATAAATTTTTTTTCCGCTTACACACTTCCTCAGCAAGGGATATTTAATTAAATTACAAGTGAAAAAACATAGACCAAGACCGGGAGTTGAACCTGGGACCTTCAGGTTTCCGTCCTGATGCTCTACCATCTAAGCTACCCTGATATCTACCGATATTGGTCTATGTTATCTCACTTGTATGGTTTTTACTGCAATTATTGAATTTAACAGATTGAATACCTCGTGTATACGACATTGAAGACGATCTCAATGGTAGAGCAGATGGTAGTGCATCAGGACGGAAACCTGAAGGTCCCGGGTTCAACTCCCGGTATAGGTCTATGTTTTTTCACTTGTAATTTAAATTAATTAATTGTCCCTAAAGAATAACGGAGCTTTCCTTCCAACAAAGGTGCGACAGTAAATGAATAAATACATTTTATCCAATTTAAGTCGGAAAATCTACATATAAACGTTTATGCAGCTTTAGAGAATGACTGAGAGTAAAGCAAAACTGCTTAAACTAAATATACTAAAATTTAAAGTTAAATTCTTATGGAGTCATAGACGCACGCTAAGAAAGGATTTTGTACTTTAAGTTTTGAAATAGTTAACATTCCCATCTTATAAAACAGATCCCAACAAATAAAAAGAGCTGATTAGGAACAAAAGCTTACCATATCAACCAACTTAGCAAATTTAGGATCAATTTAATACTATTTACAACCAACAATGTTTTAGGTTAGGTTGGAAAAATAAAAGCAATCACAAACTAAATCAACGAAAAAGCCTTACCGTATTATAATTCAAACATCTGTTACTATATATTCTGGACCGACAAAAATGTGGACAATTTTATTTTGGCCTTTCTTGAAATCGCTTACATGTATTAACATACCAACCCAATTGGGAAATTTAGAATCAGAAAATAATTCTTCACAACTGACAGTTCTTTTTCATATCAGGTAAAAGCAAGCATACAACAATTGTAAGACAAAGGCTACTTTATATATGCCAAACATCTGGTGTTATAAACTGTTTACTTTAGTTGGCAGTAAAAATCTATATATTTTAAAAAATTCCTGATTTCAGTTCACTCACTTCCTGAAGTTAATACTTAAACGATTTTGATGATTCTTTTTTTATTTAAAAGATAATTTCCAGTTCTAAGTCACTGTGAAGCTAAATATTTGATTTACACTTTTATTTTAGTTTTATTCCGAGTTTTAAAAATGCATCAGTAGCCTATGCTACAACTAGGCTAAATAGGAAATACTGTAATTTGATTTTAAACAGCTGATAAACTAATTGAGTTTCAAATAAATAAGTTGTTTACTTTAAACTTACTCAAATGTCAACAGATGATTTGATTTAGGTTATGTTATTGTTAGTGTGTTTTAGGTCTGATTTGTAATGTTTATTGTTGATTCAGTAATCAGCTGTAGTCTCTAATATTTTCATTGACAATTTATTTCAAATTTTAAATCAATTTTTAGGTTAGGTTTTTATTAAAGTGTAGACCTGAGCCTTGCTGACTATACAACGGGTTCCAACGGCACACAACGGGTTCCAACAGGGAATTGGGGGTGCGGAGCACGCAGGGGTCTCCCCTAGTTGTTTCTTTAAAATATATTGATTATTTAAATATTATCGATGAAATTATAATGCATGCCGTATTTCTAATTATTTTATTACGTTTATTTTGATCTATGACTTACATTATGTATAGGTCACCGTTACCTCCTCCATTCTACTTACATCCAAGTGACTCTGTCCTAATCAATTGTAATTTCCATGAAACCATCAGAGTGAACAATAATTTGTTTGCATTGTTTTCGCCATGGCCACAGTTGCATAGATATTATTCTTGAGTTTTTGAACCGTTTAAAAGTAAAGTTCGTAAATTACTACTCCTGGTTATACCAGTTTTGCAAGCACTTGAAACGGGCAAATGTTTTATTTACGGAAATATCTTCGTCCTTCAACAATACAGACATTCCCACACCTTTCCTCATAAATGCCAACCCTCCAGAGACATCACCCCTGATAAATAATGCTGCTGCATTGGCTTCTTGTAGTTTGAGACAATACTTCTTACAACCTTAAAACCTTTCTCAACCCCGGGTCCCATTCTGACAAAATAAAACAATGCCTTTCCATCCGATCACAGGGTAGTAGATTGGGGGGATAATATGGCGAAAACGTGACGATAAAGTAGTACAGTACTTCAAATTGGTCAAATACGTATTGTAAAATATTTATGTTCTTCTGTTCGTGTGTATGTCACTGAACTCCATCTAAACGGCTGGGCCAATTTTCATGAAATTGTGTGTGTGCGTTTGAGCGGGTCCCTGGATGGTTTGATTCGCAATTTAAAGGGGTTGAAATGGGGTTGCTGTCCCTATACAATAAATATAAATTAAACTAACTTCCTGAAAGCTACAAAGCTAAAATTATGTAATATTATTTTTAAGTGATAAACAAACCTATTTGCAATTTAATTACTTAAGTCATACAGTAATAAATTTAAATAATAACTATTTACTTTTTCTATACTCTCAGAAACTACTAAACAAATTTTACTAAAATTTCACAATTTACACATATTAGTACCAGGATATTTTCGGAGGAAATCGTTACTACAAACAAAAAGATTTAAATTATGTAGCTGCCCCTATACAATACAAATAAATTCCTACAACTTATAAATCTAAAATTATTTAATATTATTCTTAACTGATATAAAAAGAAAACATTTGCAATTCGATTACTTAAGTCAACAGGGTGAAATAGGATAAAAACCCTTAAAATTTAATCGAGCAATAGCGAAGCATTGCCTGGTCCACTGGTATGTTATAGATAGATAAGCAATGTTAGTATTTAATTGTATTAAAATGAGTCTTAAATTATCCACAAGTGTAACTCTTGGTAATTGAACGAAATTTAAGTCTTGAATAATTACTAAACACAAAAACATCCTAAATTCAGTTTACAGAAATATTTATAGTTATACAATTACAATTATCACAAGTTTGATTATAAAACACATGTCACATGTTTTATCTCATAAACTTTAATCATGAAAACTGACTTATGTTGTAGAACATTTAATTCGTAAGTTACACTGCTATTGCTTTTATTTACAAATATTAATATAAATGTTTAACGATTATTGAAATTACAACAACACATACAATCAGGCTTATATTAAGATATAGGAAATTTATAAATAACAAAACATGGAAACTAATAAAGTCAGCTTTGATAAACAGAAGGATAACTGAGTTTACGACGCAGACGGATTTTATATCAAGTAAATAAAGAACAACACGGTATTTTGTAATCTGTAGGAGTAAAACTGTTTACGATTAAATTTATGTTTACCCAACCTTAATAATAACGGTTTCGCTGCGAAGAAGACTGATTTGAATTATTACAAACACAGTGATGTTTACGTTTCTCTCATAAAATCCACGTACTGTGCCTCGGTTTTAAAAACAGATCCATAAACTGAATATTTACTAAAAGCCGTCGGTTTGTTTGGCAATTGTTATCAATAAATATTTGTTTTGCAAAATTCACATTTTATTCTCTAACGTTATTAACACTTTTTTAACAAATACATACTGGCTAATGCAGTGCGTAAAAGAATAATAGAAAAAGGTTTAAACAAAAGAATGATCTAGATGTTCATTCTAGAATTTTCATGTTTCTGTTTTTTTTTAATTTGTTTTTAAAATTTATTGTTTAAAATTATAATTTTGTAAAACAAAATACAAACCTAAATACATTATTTATTTTCTCCACGCTTTTCCATTTTTTAAACACAAAAAAGAATCCTTTCAAAACTTGAAAACCAGTTTACAGAAATGGTTTAAGATTTCACCAAATTTGCAGCACAAACAATGTTCAGCTTTTCAAGCCCTATACTTTGGTTATCCTGACATATCGCCAAAGTAGGGGAAGGTGCGCAGAGGGAACTGTGCGCACTTAAGCGAAAACCGCTGCAATTATGATACTTTAAGAGTAAATTTGTAAATAATTATACAGAACTGTAGCACATTTATTCGAGTTTCTTTAAGTTTTTTTTTTATGAATTCTTTAGTCTTAAGCATAAGTTTGACATAACTCAAATTCTAAAACCATGAACTTGCGCATGGTTCCCCTACTGTTGTAGGGTAACTGTGTGTGAAAATTACAACTCTGGGTTAGCAATAAAATCGTAGTATTGGCTATAATAAATGAAATCTAAAAGTTTTGCCTGTTAAGAAAACTAAATAGCCAGTCCTGCCCAGCCAGGCCGAACTTTGAGTTAAAATTGTGTGTGATGTTCTTCGACTCTGCGTATCTAAAACCAAGCATCAACCATTTTGGAGTCAAACCACAAAATAAATTAGAAAGAGTTAAAATGTACTGTTTTAGTTCTAGTTAGATGTTGTTCGTAAAAATAGTCTTACAACGTAAAGGTGCAATGCAAGTCTTAGCCACTACCGCGCACAGTTACCCGATCATGTATCCAGACTAATTATTTTTACTGAAACTATTGCGCAATATCTGAAACTAAACAAGAGTACTTATTCAAAAAGACCCGAAGTTATACATATAATAAAGCTTAACCTAATTAATAAGAGGCTAACTTCTATTTTTGTATAGACCAAAAATAACAACGATTTAGGGAGATGTCATTATTTCACGTCTACTGGACAAAGAAATTGGCTTGGCGGGATTCGGTTATTTTATCTTAGTTTTTTTTACCTATTGATAGATTTCATCAACAACCGGTGAGCTCTAGTGCATGTAGAAGTTATGAATATTATGGTGCGCACAGTTACCCTCTGCGCACCGTTCCCCAACCTTCCCCTACTACTAAATGAATTAGTTAATGTAATATTAACTGACAATATTTGAATAATATGGATTTACAATGTGATAACAGTCCGTATTAGTGAACAAGCAAAAGATTCTGTTGTCATTTACCAACCACTGTAAGATAAATAATCAAATAATAAATTGCTGAACTGAAAATAAAAATCAAACATACCTAGCGTTCCACAAACTTCAGCATTTAATAAGTTAGACTGTACTTACAACTTAATAAACAATCTTTAAATAAATTTTTGCTAAAATAAGCTTTAAAACTTTTATAATACCGATAATTATATTCACACATTATTTTTATAATTATTTCTTTACGTTATAACACTAAGTGCAAATGTATTCACTTAAAACTAAGGAAATAATTCGATCATGCAGTTGAACCGCTGACGCTAGTTGAGATAATATCATAATTAAGCTTACATGTTTTAAGGTTTCAACCAACTATTTTGGAAATTGGTCTGCTTACATAGGCGCAGAATAGCCTCCGTGTTCTAAATATATTGGTATAATTTGTTTGTAATTCAGCCTCCAACCCCGGCTGAAGCGCTCCATCGTTCCGCTCACAGCGGGAAATTTCGCTTTGTTTCATTTAGGCAAAACTATATTAATGGGGTCTTAAAAAGGTATTTTCTTAAACAATTAATTTCCCTTTTAATGTTTGGTAAAAACAAAAACCGTTTAACAGCTAATTAAAAAAAAAAAACACGTTTGCCTTTCAACCAACCCCCCCTCCAAGCGCTCTCCGTAGGTGGGAAATTTCTACCGACTTTCTTCTACATTGTTATGTTAAAAATAACCTGTTGGCAAAAGATCACACCTGGGTTTATTAATTCTAACAAAAGCCTTATTATTGATCATATTACATGTACTATACATCCAGTACATATATATACATGCCTTTCTAAATAATACACACTTTTCATAATGTTACTTGAAATGTAAACATACATTTTGCGTTTAATATGTTTATATTATTCGCGTAAGGTAGGAGTAAAAAATTAGATGCTGCCGACTTAAGTATAATCTACGTTTATCACGCCACTTTGAGTAAGATTCATTGCGGCAAATAACTCATAATAAAACTATGAAATATGCAAGCAATTTATTCTGTCTTGCAGGTTTTTTTTAAATTACAAATTTATCTGTCGACGATTATTCGTATGAAAATAAGGTAAGCTTATAAAATGACTTTTAACACTCGTTGTACTCATTCAAAATGTCTTTTCTACCCTCAATTAACATTATTTCCTGAAATATTTCCCCTCAAAATCTTACTGAAGCATGTACCCGAAATTACTGCCAAATTATAAATCTATGTTTGTAACCATTTTTCCTTTTAAATTTTATAACTAGAACAGGTTTTGCTTTGACAGTATCATGTTATACCAGGTGTTCCAAAAGTATAAAAGTAAATTTTTAGACAAGAGAAAGTAGAAAGATGAAAACTTTAGAATGTCTATTAGTAACTACTTTGACTATCTTTTAAGATAGCCCCTTTCCCCTCCAACCGGAGGGTCCTGTGGGGGGGGGGAAATTCAAAAATTGTAAATGCAAACATGCGGCTTGTTACAATCCATTTTTTATACAGCATGTCCCCGAACTCTCTGGTCCTTTTTTGTGGATTGGTTCCTGGGATCGAGACAAACATATTTCACAATATTTCTTGAAGATTTTATTTATTAATCCCACAGTGTACGAACTGAAACGTAGAGTTTTCTGCAGAAAGGGATTTAAGAGCTTCATAAACTAAATGCCTCAACATTAGCTAAATGTTTTATATCATGTAAGACGGACATTTTAAATAAACGAGCCTACAAAACTATTTGTTTGCCTTGGACTGTTTATATATTGTAATGAAATTACCTTCAAAATTGTCTTCAGTCCTGTGAATGTAGCACTAGCTACAGCGCTGTTTCGCCGATCACCGAGCTTTACCGAAATTACACAAAATAGACCACCCGATTAGGCCAATAGTAAATTTTACAAACGCACCTTCTTGCAGGATAGCGAAATTCCTTGAACGCATTATAAAAAAGGAAGTTATATTCACCAATAACCATAGTTTGAAGAACAGCCTAGATTTAATCAAGAAAATTGAAGACACACCCTTCCTAAACGGCCAAACACTGCTCTCATTTGATATATCCAAATTGTATACGAATGTCCCAATCAAACAAACAATAGAGATCCTAAAAGAAAACCTAAAAGTTCACAGTAAACTTAACACAGAGGCGATAAAAGAGCTGATTGACCTACTAACAACTTGTCTTGCCCAAAATTACTTCACTTTCAACAATAAAATTTACTTGCAAAGTGAAGGTATAGCCATGGGTTCCCCCCTGTCTGGTATAATGGCGGAAATTTTCCTCAATGAAATAGAGAACAAACATATTATCAGCCAGACTAACCCATTCAATAGAAAAATAATTTATTACTATAGATACGTAGACGACATAATTTGCCTGTTTGAAGGAACAGAAAGACAAATTCATAGGCTAACCAATTTCTTAAATAACGTCCACCCCTCACTTAAGTTTACCACTGAAATCGAGACCAACAACAGACTGAACTTTCTTGACCTGACCATCACCAGAAGTGAAAATAAACATATATTAAAAATTTTCAGAAAACCTACGCAGACCGACCATACAATACACAGCACTTCTAACCATCCAATATCACACAAACTGGCAGCGTACAATAGCTTCGTTCACCGCGCTATCAACACGACTATGAATCTTGAAGACTTCAACAACGAAATAGCTACAATAAAACACATCGCAATATCCAACGGGTACGATCCCACTTCAATAGATAAAATATTAACTAAACACAGAAACAAATCCAAAAAATCAGTTTCAATTATTGAAAAACCAAAATACATCTCCATGAAGTTCAACCGAATTCTAGATCGTCCTATCAGCAACACTTTCCGCAGACATGGCTATAAAATCGCTCATCGAGCTTCTAATAATTTGAGTAACTTCTTACAAACCAAGCCAAACAGTTACAAAGACAAATTCATGGATAGTGGAATATATAAGCTATCTTGTAACGACTGTGACAAAGTTTATATAGGCCAGACAGGACGTTCATTTAAAACCAGATTCAAAGAACATATCCCTAGCCATAAAAAAACAATAGTAAACAAACAGAGTTCAAATTACACAGAACACTTAATAAACGAAAACCACACTTACACTGACATCAACACTAATTTAAAAATTTTACATAGAGCCAAGAAAGGCACTACTATGAATGTATTGGAAGAATTTCAGATTTATAAAGAATACAAAAATAGTCCGGACAACATACTAAATGATAAGTTAAACTTTTCTTCCAACCCTATATACGATGTAATCGCTAAACTAGGCCTAAAATAAGCGGTTACTGATAACCAACGTCTATATTCAGTGTCCTACCTGCAGTCGGACAAGTACAACGTATGTGATGTGGCCACAAACATTTTTATTACATTATATTAAAGAAGAGTTATTCTCCGATTTTGTGTGTGTTGTTCGAGTTCGTGTTTTATGTGTTAATACAAGCCTGACGAAGCCGACAGTGAAGCGATCAAAATGTAAAATACCATAAAAGTACCCGGTTAAAATATTCCGTTCAGAGGCCGATGACCAGGATGCAAACTCGCAAAAAATCAACCTTTTTTAAAAATTATCATATTGATAATGTTAAACATTGGAAGACAAATAACAAATAATAATACATTTTATAATGCAAAAAAATACTGAAAATGTAACGAGGTGATGTATACAGGGTGGTCCATATGTATGGGAACACCTCAATAAATTGGAAATTGTTATAGATGTAATACTGTAACTTTCAGGATAAGTTATTGGTCAAATACTCTACCTTTTGACAGACAACTGAATTTCAACCCCTTCTCAGGGGGTGGCCAAGGGGTT
>JAGFPH010000557.1:370984-383660 GCA_018207615.1 Philaenus spumarius
GTAAACCATATTTCCTTTTATTCACGTGCTTATTAGGGGTGAAAATGAGATAACAACCCCTAAAACAATACAAATTAATTATTATATTTTTCATAAAGCTAGAGAGCTGGTAATTTGTACAATTATTTCAAACAAAATTTCTATTTTGTAGTGTTCCAAAAATTACCGAACAGATTGGAATGAAATTTGGTATGTAGCTTCTTCTAGGGCCATAGACGCTCGCTAAGAAAGGGTTTAAAAAAATTCGGAATTTTAGGGGGGTTCGGGGGGATCAAAGTTATTAAATCACGATTTCTTCAAAACTACCGAACGGATTGGAATTAAATTTGGTATGTAGCTTCCTCTAGGGCCATAGGTGCTTACTAAGATAGGGGTCACTAAAAAAATTTCGGAATTTTAGGAGGGGTTTGGGGGGATCAAAGTTATTAAAATCATAATTTCAGGTCTTTTATTATTATGACAATAGTGCTTTTATTATTTAAGATCTATATATATAAAAGCCAAATACCACTGACTGACTGAACACTTAAGAAGAATACAATAATTGTTACGTTAAAAAGACTGAAAATACCAACCACCACGTGCAACGCTGTCCGGGTCAGCTAGTTGTATTATATTTTATATGTATATTATTGTTATGTTTTTCTTTATTTATATTGTACAACTACAATATAAAATTGATTGCATTTATAAAATCAATTGTTTATAACATAAGTTCTATAATTTAAATATTAGGAAGTAATTTATAATACACAAACTGAAGTGCCTGGATTTACAGTTCGTAAAGATGTTGTCATTAAAGGTATTCAATAAAACTTGAGTAACTGATTTTATTTCAGTTATTGGTTACAAACTTGATATACATTAATTCTGGCCTTTGATATTGCATTGGATAAGAGGTCGAACTCGAATAAATTATCGTTAGTTTATACTTAAGGGTCTGCTCCAGTAAACGAGAGAGCAACCGGAAACGGAACCGCTTCTCACTGTATCCCTATCTAAACAGTGCAATTTCTTGCAGCTGAACGCTTTGACATTACCTCATTTCAAACCATGCTATAAGTCTATCTTTTGTAATTGAGCGTTGAAAAAAAAACTGAATATTCTTTATAAAATTTCGGATCCGGCTTGCAAATTATTTTTCATTATTAATTTTGTATTGTGTTAGGAAAAAATACAAACTTTGTACTTACGAAATGTCAATTACATAAAAAATCAAAAGCATTTAAAAAAATGTAAATTGCAAGACGGGTGCGTATTGTGACTGTGCTTAAAATGAGACCTTGCAAACAATTGTATGATAAAAAGTAAACGAAATAAATGCTTTGAAATTTAACATTGCTCTTAGGGGATAAAAGTGCTACAAGGTGGCCGCCACTACAGCAGACTCTTAATGTTTGCTAATGGTGGTCTTATTTCTGATGTCCACCTTGTGTACACGACATTTAAATTAGCACAAATCCTAAATTAGTAGATAGCAAAATTCTTGACTGAAAAAAAAATGTTTTTCGTCTTGTTTATGAGCAAAAATCTTTAATACAAATTGATAATTTACCAATCTGGACATTTACAAACTATAAATATTAATGAATGATTTGCTGCAAATTATGTATCATAATCTTTAAAATTCTATGAAAGATAAGTTATAATGAAGAAGACATGTTCAAACAAATTAAATTAAGTTTTTATTACCAAACTACATTAGTCGTGCCAAGAACGAGGTGGTTGTATAAAGAAAATATTTCCACTACGATACATTGAAAATCATAAACATTATTTAGGTGATATCTGTATTCTATTATCCTGGTAATATCTGTATTCTCTATTAATATCTAAGCTAACGCCAATAAACTTTCTTTATAACTGTTTTAAATTACATAAAATACAATTGCGTCTATAAAATTTATATTTTAATTTCCGTTATCAAACTACAGTACTTTAGATGTTTATTAGGTTATATTAACAACCTAAAAGCAAACACAAAAACAATCTACGATAAATGCTTACTGTATTTTAGTTCAATTAAAACATCTGTTGTTACATATTATAAACAAAACAGCTGATTTAATAAAACATTTAACATAACTTTAAGTTAGGTCTACAATAAACCAAAACAAGATTATTTGCAACCAATTTGGCAAATTTAGAATTAAGTCATTATTCTTCAGAACTATATTTATATTCATTTTTACTACAGTTAAAATAGTGTATTTGCCCTAGGTTAAATCTAAACTGGAGTAAATTTTATGGACTTTCTCATTTTTTGCTGCTAGTAGAAGCTGTTCCCTCTGTTTCAAACTGATTTTTTTCAGTAAATAATTTAATTGAGTATTTTTAAAACTACAGTTAATTTTGTCCCACACTTCTAATTTCCTGTATATCCCCACTTCATATTTGGCCCCTAAAATCTTCCATTCTTTATACCATGAAATGTTAGAATTCACTATTTTTTTTTGCCAAAATGTTTGGCAACCTGTCTTCCGGCATAGCTAACACTCCAAACAAATACTTAAAATGAAGCTTCAAAGTATACAAATATAGCTTATCTATCCCCGTCTCCAGATAAATTGCATAATTTGGTGTGTTTAGAGGTAGACCTAGTAACTTTTTTATAATACTTTTTCAACACTATTAAATTCCCTATAACCCCAAACTTGAGCTGCATAACTTACTGTTGCTCTTTGAACTGCTTGGAAACTTGATTGTTTTACAGTTAGTGGAACGTGTTTACATCTAATAAATTTAGACCAAACACAATTTATACTAGCTTTGGCCATTGCTAACTTAGTCTTATGATGGTTCTCGTAAGACAAATTCGGAGTTAAGTCAAGCCCTAAATATCTATTTATAAATAAATCTATATTATAAATAAAACAGCTGATTTACATAAAATATTTAACATAACTTAAAGTTAGGTCTACAATAAACCAAAACAGGATAATTTGCAACCAATTTGGCAAATTTAGAATTAAGTCATTATTCTTCAGAACTAAATTTTTTTTCAGGTTAGGTAAAAGCAAACAAATTATTACTGTATTATAAGTCAAACATCTGGTTTTACATGTTATATTGTTTCCTTTAGTTGGTAATATAAATATTTGTTTGAACATTGTTGGTTATTGATTGTTTAAATTACAAATCATGTCGTAACTAGAATTATAAGGGATGGTCGTGACTATTTCAATCTCTGTCTTACATTAGCTCTGTATAGGTTTACATGGAACTCTGCTGGGTTTATTGACCGAAGCATGCAGGGGCGGGGCCCCTAATGTTGTATAACAACTGAATAAGAGAAATATTTTAGTTTAGTAAATATTTAGGGACAAATATTATTACAAGGTATTTAAAACAAATTACATCAGGTATAATGGAAATGCTGCAGAAAGAAGGAAATAATGAAGAGAAAATGAAATGGAAATAGACGTTGGTAGATAAATAATGGGTAGTTTGTAATATCATGTGTGTATCAGTAGATATGCTAAAATAAAGTACTACACGAGATAAAACTATTATATTTTAAAATCATATAACAATATAATTTCAAATACGCAACTGTGCTGTATTGTTTGCAACAATAAATTTGAAGTTCGTTTTTTTTTAAATAATTATTGCAATTTCTCACTAACCTTTAAGGACAAACTCCCAATAATACAATCATAACCTTTTTATAACATATGATATATGTATGAATATATGATACAGCTGTTTTAAAATTGTACTATACATTGTTTATTTTACGGAAAACAACTTAAAGGTTATTGTACAACCAATAATTATATTCCTACATTGTTTATTTCATGCAAGTGTACATAAAAAAGTGTAGGCTACATTTTTTATTTTACCGTACATAAATTTTTTTTTAATAATTCAGCATACCCTTAAACTTTTGGTGACCCAATTGCTAGCTATTTCTAGAGATCTACGAGGCCGATATTCGTTCGGTTCGTTAAACGAAATAATATACATTATAAAAAAAAAAAAATAACATTTTCATTTCACCAATATGTTTGTAATGACATTTTTCGACTTTGTTTTAGGTTACAACTCTATTAATACCCATTTCTAGAGATCTACCATATCGTTTATCATGTGAATTCTTTTAAATAGAAGACAATTTTGTAATTTTAATCAAACAATTTATCGTTATATTTACAAGTGCAATTTTTTGGGGTTTTCGGTTTTACGTTACAACTATATTGATAGACATTTCTGGAGATTTATTTTGCCCTATGTGTCCTAGGATGTTTTACTAACTTATCTGAAACATCCTACCTCGGGAGACTATTTACCTAGTTAGTTTATAAAACTCTAATACCGTAAGAAACAAAAATAAATATTTTATTAAGACTAAACCCATTTTATTAAAACTGATATTATCCCAACCAGAGATATTATTTCAAGCGTTTTAAGATAATTCCTAATATTAATTAATGAAGACCTCTTTGTTTCTCTAAGTACCGCATTAGGGTGAGAATATGCAATTAACTGAAGGCAACACAGAACGTGTTCAAGTATTGTTAGCAAGGGCTTAACATGATATTGTCTTATGGAGTCAAATCTGATTGGTCTTTAGTTAATTACAAGCTGTACACTGTATTACAATCAACAATACACTTCGGAGTCAAGCGATAATGTTACTCGCAGAGTTGGACCTGTATATATGAAAGAAGAATAATTAACGTGCAGCCTACACTATGATAGCTAAATACGTGATCACTCTCAATTATGTAAAAACACTCTCAGCCCTATAACAGACGATTCGAATCATAAGCTTAGCAACACAATTCTAGGTGTGCCCTATACTGAACCAATACAAGTTTGTTGAATGCATTTAAATGCATTTAATAATTTTTCCAAACCAACAGCTATTTTATTTTAGGTTAACAAATTAAAAACCAAGGAATCAATCTACGAAAAGTTCTTACTGTATTATAATTCAAACATCTTTTGTTACATATGTATATATATAAAATTCAATGTATGTACGTTTGTCTGTATGTTTGTCCTTTATGCGTTACCAAACCGTCCATCCGATTGCTTTGAAATTTTGCATAGTAACACAGGTTAACCCTGGGAAGGTTTTAGGCCATTTACCAAAGTCCTAGGATATTAGGGCTACGCCCCAGTGGCCCTCAAAGTTTCAATGTTAATCTTATGGAAGGTCAATCTTAAGGAAGAAGAAGAAATATTTCTTTTGATTTTATCAGAAACAGCTGTTCGTATGAAAAGCTTAAAACAGCTGATTTTGATCAACAGCTGATTTTGATCAACAACTGATTTGAATCAAAAATTGAATATAATTTTAGGTTAGGTAAATCAAGCAATGAGCAGAATCCCATTATAATGTACATCGGCCCTCAGGGATACGAATTACAGGCTTTCAAAGTTTCAAATTAAACAATAGCGAAACATTGCCGGGTCAGCTAGTTATAAATAAATCAGTTGATTTTAATCATAATCTTAGACTAATCACTTAACCAAACGTTTATTACCACACGTTTATCACAATAACAACCAGCTTGGTAAATTTAGAATCAGGTAATTATTCTTCACAACACGTTTTTTTTTTAAGTTATGTAGTAGCAAACACAAACAATAAAAAGAGTTACTATATATCATAATTTGATCACATATCACAGTTAAAACATTATTCTTTATTATTTCTATATGAAAAGTTTGAAATACTGCTTTACCGTACCGCATTTTGGTCGCATTTTATAACTTTAAAATTGTCTTTCTTTAATAAAAAAAAATTTAATCACTTACGTGAAAATATCATATTTTACGATGATTGTTTTTAAATTTTATTCGCCGCGAGTCACCGCGGGTTTAGTGAGCTGACCTCGAGTGAGTTAATAATAGTAATTGCTACAATTAATTTTACTTATTGTTTTTAAACTTAAATCTCAAATAAATCTTAATTTATGCAATAAAAATCAAAGATACCTAATACCGATTGTACAAAATATTAAATTTACTGTTTACTTAAGAAGTATAATGAAAATGCATGTGTTAAAGTCATAACATACAATTGTAAATTACTCGTATCAAAGTATGTATTATAATATCGTTAGGTTTTTATAAATTAAAAGTATTTGAATACCTTCAAGCTATCGTGATGAACGAGTAAACATGTCCAAGAAAATTCGTAAATGTACTAAATAAAATAAATACCAGTTTATAAAATGTTTACCAGAAAATAAATAAAATAGGCTATAGGCTAATTTAAAAATTACTGTTTCGACTTAATAAAAAAGATAATTCAGATGTAGTTAGTGTTAAAATTAGTAAAACTCAATTTTTTTAGGATGTCACTACAACTTTAAAATGTTGTCTTTACTTTCACGACACATGCAAACATTATCGTTCCAAATTAGTATTTAAAGATCCGATGTTAGAGATTGTAACGTGTAATTCAATCAATCCGTAGTTAGCCTGTTTAATGAATATAGAATAGCCCGTATTGAGCAGAATTTAAGTCCTAACGGATATCCTCATTCCATTATTTCTAAATGTAAAAGAGCAAAAAATAACAAAAAGAAAGAGTCCAAAGATGAGAATAAACCTCTAGCGTACATGACAATAACATATGTGCCGGGATTATGGGAAAATGTTAGGCGCGTAGCCAGAAAATATAGAATTTATACTGCTTTTAAAACAAAAAACACTGTTAGACAACATCTTGTCCAAACTAAACCTAAAAATGGCACACAGGATTCTAAAAACTGTATTTACAGTATTAAATGTGAATGTGATAGGCAATATATTGGCGAGACAAAAATACCTTTAAGCATTAGAATAAAAGAACACAAAAATCAACGGTTAGGCCTAGTCGATAAATCGAAAATTGCTGAAAATATATGGTCCGAAAATCACAAATTCAATTGGGAAG
Organism: Philaenus spumarius; assembly: GCA_018207615.1. NCBI lineage: Eukaryota > Metazoa > Arthropoda > Insecta > Hemiptera > Aphrophoridae > Philaenus > Philaenus spumarius. The sequence continues at coordinate 377,877 of JAGFPH010000557.1, forward strand.
AGGCAAAAATCATACACCGGGAAAGTAATCTTTACAAACGTAAAATAATTGAAGCCTCATATATAAAACTAGCGGACAACCCTATCAGCCAAACAAGCATTGAAGTTAGGCCACTATGGCTCCCATTATTAAAAAAAGAACTAAAACTTGATTATAATAACCATATTAATAATAAAACATAAATGTTACCGACTAATAAAAATGCTGAACTTTTACCAGTAGAATCACCACATGGTGTTATAACCCGTTCCCGTGCGAAACACTTGAACTATGTGAAACAATAGCAAACTACCCCTTCCTGTTGGCCACGCCTGAATACTCTGGCCAGTTGTCAGTCTGTCTTTAGCTAGTAAACTAGACGCTTGAAATCAATTGCTTAGTGTATGAATTGTGTTGTGTCTGTGGTTGTTGTGTTTGACTTCTCAGCCTTAGCTCCGTGATCCATCATGTAGATATTTAAGGTTAGTAATAATTTGTAGTTTTATTTTGTTCACCCTTACATAGGCCTAGTTGCCTAGGTTTGTGTACCGTTAGTTTTAGTCACTTGAGAACGGGAATTGATTTGTGTTCCCGAAACGTCGTGTTTGATTATTTAACACACAAATGATGGCAAATGTCCGAATAAGTAATTATAATAAAATATAGAATAATAGTTAAAATATTTCTGGTTTTTAGGTTAGCTGATTTATTATAGTTTTATTTTAGTTGAATCATTCCTAATATTTAGCTAAAACTATTTACAAAACAAATAGTTCTTTTAATATATGTTCTTGATATTAAGATATTTGAACCGTTGACATGAGTTGTGCGAATCTCCAAAATTAAATGTATGCTTTATGTTATCAACAAACTAGTATTTGGGAATTGGTCTATTCACGAAGGCGCTGAATAGCTGCTTACAATAGGTGACAACTTTGCCTATGTATTATTTATAATTGAGGGTTAAATGTAATAAATACTACAACGCCTTAAAACCCCATTATTTATTTATTATTTTACTACTAAACAGTTCAATTAATACACAATAATGTTTTAAAACTTTTATTAGTTCAATTTGATTATTGAGAATTATTTCTTCTTCCATTGTTCCCTCCGAATTATCTATTTTAGACTAAAATTTAAGCCTGTTCGACATATTGTGTGTTTTCCCCAGAAAATATTATACAGCTTATAATATTAGATGAATAACGTCGATCTCGCTGCTATAAAAGTATGATATAAAAAACAGATGACATAAACACTAAAGTCATCAGGAACAGTGAGGAAAGTTTATGGGCTACTTTACAAGGCGTAAAGTTTGTTTACCACTTACGCTGCTGTTTCGCAATGGCGGACGACCTTGATTTGTTTACAAAAAATAGCTTCTGAGATAATAATCTTCTTATTTTGGTAGTATTCAACCGACAATGATAGGTTGCGCACCTTAGTTTATATCAAGCGCGATATTGTATCTATGTGTTGTTGTGGTATGTAAGTGTGTATGTGTGTATATGTTTTATTTATTTTAATGTGCGACGATCTCTTCGGAGTGATTTTAACTTGATAATGGAGTTTCGGCTCCGAAACATGTCGTAAGGAATACAACGACTAGAAGTCACGTGACGGACCTAACAAGGTAATCTTATTATTATTAACAAATTTGTATTCAGAAGTACCACTTATAAAACAAACTTTAATGACATGTGCAAGCAATGTCCTTAGTTCTTTAATTTATCGTATAAAATACAAGAGTTCTCCAACCCCTGCTCGCTTCGCTCACCAATCCTCGCGGTAACTCACAGCGAAGTAAATGCAAACAGATTATTGTATAATATGATATTTAACGGGAATTTTTATTTTACATAGAAGAGAGGCCATTTTTTTAAATGTTATACAATACGACCAAAATCTGATACGGCAAAGCAGTATTTCAAACTGGTCAAATAGGCCTAGTAAAGAATAAAGTTGGTATAATTAATTGTAAAAGCGATAGGTGTTTGAATCATGATATAGTAAGCCTTCTTCTGAGTTGGTGTTTTCCATTACATAACCTACAAAAAATAGTTGGTTGTGAAGAATACTTGATTCTAAATTTGCCAATTTGATTGCAATGGCAAAAAAATCTGAACGGTATGAAGAAGCGTGTGTTTGTTTGGTTTAGGCCTAACCTAAAATTGTGTTACGCTTATGAGCCAAATCATCTGTTTTATTTGTAATATGTAACAACAGATGTTTGAATTATAACATGGTAAGCCTCTTCCGTGGGTTTTTGTTTGTGTTTGTTTTTATTTTGTTAACCTATCATAAAAAGACTGTTTGTTTACAGAATAATACAATGATTTTAAATTTGCTATGTTTGTTACTACGGTAAAGTCAGCTGTTTTATGTTATCCCTAAACACGTTTCATTAAAACATTTATAGATATGTATTTATGTGTTCAGACTCATTTTACGTACGATTTGGTCGAATTTGGCAAATACGTCAATTATCTAAGTCGCTCTTAGAGTTCGTTATCCACAAAATCGAACAACTGGAATCACATTTTTTTAGATTTTTCTTACGGGAATAATTTTTGAGGTTTTACCTAAAACAAAAACAAATTATATTAATATATTTCGTACATGCAGGCCAAAATCTATTTAGCGCAGTCGTCAGTAGAAAAATTTGGAAATTCGCTTAACTTACGTCAACAGCTCAGCTGCGTGATCAAATTATTAAGCTTTAAGATCAAAGTTTCGAAATCCTTTCTCATTCTATACGACCTTTAGGATTATATTATCATATTACTGAGTAGAGTACTTGTTCTAAGTTGATTCTATGGCATTCAGTCAGGATACAGCCGCTTAATATATAGATTACTCCATTTATACTATAATTCAAGAAAAGAAAAATCAAGGCAAAAAATCTCGCATTAATTCAAATTACCATCAGCATGCACATAACACTAGCACAAGCATTAATTATCCTCAACGGGTTTACGTGTATGCCTACTCGTGTTTTTAGTAATTAAAAATGTAGACAGAAGATCTTGCTCACACATGCTTCCAAAGTGGTTAAATTAAACGTTAACGAACGCGTTGCGATATTAATTCTTTGGTGTAGTGTTCCTCATTAAACACACGTAGTGGTTGAATTAATTGGTTTTGTTATAATGACTAAACCTTTTCCTGTACGCTCGTAGTGTATGCTTTGTTGGGCGACTTAGGGGTATAACAAACGGAAAGAGGTATACAAAATTGGATCTCGGGGCAATTATTCACTGTCAGGGTGAAATTGAGGAAACGGATTACAAAATCCACAAACACAACCTCCCCTTCCTACCAAAGCCACCTCAAGAAGTTGTTATGTATACATACAAAAATTACATAAAATTTAAGCCCTTTAAAGCCATAAATTTCTGTAAATAAAATAAAAATTGGCTTTTGCATTCATTAGCTACGCTCAAAAATTTCATTTTGTAAATAATTTTCTAGAATTTCATAAAGATAAGTTATAGTACAATGAAAATAATAATTTATTACAAGGTTCAATATTTAAGATTTGACAAAGTTAACGGTATGAAATAAACAAGAGCCAAGTTTATAATAGCGAGGAACTCCTTATTTTGTACCTGAGAAAAATTAAAATTTTAGTCTTCGAATACTGCACTTTCACTTTAATTAATTTAACTGAGACCTGAAGAAGTGATGGATTTGATTCTCGGTTTAGCATAACAATATTTCAAGCAATTTTTACTTCTTTACGGTAGAAGTTCATGTTTTGTTTAAGTTTAATGTTGTGTATGACAAGTCATATTTGTTCATCACAACATTAGGTGATAGGAGTTGAGTTGAAGGGAGTTTAAAAATAGGGTTACTAAGGTTCTCGTAAAACATGAACCACTTTTCCGAGAACAAACTTTGGATTTCTATTTTCTTCTTTAAATAATATAAAATTACTAGTTTACCCTTACGGTGTTGCCCGTGGTGGTTGGTATTTTCAGTCTTTTTAATGTAATTGTATTCTCTTTAACTGTTCAGTCAGTGAGTGGTATTTGGATTTTATATATTTAGATCTTAAATAATAAAAGCACTATTGTCATAATAATAAGAGATCTGAAATTATGATTTTAGTAACTTTAATCCCCCCAAACCTCTCCTAAAATTTCGAAATTTTTCATACCCTTTCTTACTGAGCACCTCTGGCCCTAGAGGAAGCTATATACCAAATTTCATTCCAATCCGTTAGGTAGTTTTGAAGAAATCGTGTTTTAAAATTTTGATCCCCCCAAACCCACCCTAAAATTTCAAATTTTTTAAAACCTTTCTTAGCGAGCGCCTATGGCCCTAGAGGAAGCTACATACCACATTTCATTCCAATCCGTTCGGTAGTTTTGAAGAAATCGTGATTTAATAACTTTGATCCCCCCAAACCCCCCTAAAATTTCAAAATTTTTAAACCCTTTCTTAGCGAGCGCCTATGGCCCTAGAGGAAGCTACATACCAAATTTCATTCCAATCCGTTCAGTAGTTTTGAAGAAATCGTGATTTAATAACTTTGATCCCCCCAAACCCTCCCTAAAATTTCAAATTTTTTCAAACCCTTACTTAGTGAGCACCTATGCCCCTAGAGGAAATACATACCAAATTTCATTTCAATCCGTTCGGTAGTTTTTGAGAAATCGTGATGAGCGAGTGAGTAAGTGGTATTTCGCTTTTATATATAGAGACATATATTATAACTTATTTTTTAAGTTATTGTTGTTGGAAATTGTAAACAGATTCTGAAAGGCGTTAAACTTAATAAAGCGAATTTACAGTTTCACTTATACAAGTACTGTCAAATTACGGTAACAAGTAAGCAATTACGTTAAGCATTTATAATTTTACTACCACAGAAATTCATGTTTTATAGATAATTCAATTTGATGTATCACAAATTAATATTTGTTCATTGCAAACTTTTGAGATGGGGGGGGGGGGGGTTGTTAAATTTGTAAATAGGGTTTTTTAGGTTCCCATTCAAGGAATAACTTTCCCGGAGTTAAATGTTGTAGCCTACATATTTTTTTGTTTTTTTTTTTTTTTTAATAATAGACGTACTAAGTTTTCTCACTCTGCACGTTTTGTGTTAAACTTGTAATACTAAAATATTTTAATAAAAAAAAAAAAAAAACTATTCAATAACTTACGTCAAAGTTTTGGCTGCTACTGGTTACAGAAAAAATGATGAAAATATAATCTTCTGGAGTTTCTTTTGATAAGTTACATGCAAACACTTTTATCTGTCAGATTTTATTTAAATAAAATACAGCTCTTTCAGTCAAGTTTATAACTTCTCACAGCATTATACGACTTTCAGAAGTTGCTCTTTCTGACATTTATCATAGTTTTTACTGTGGCTGAGAATATCCCAAGGCTTTAATGTAGTTAAAATAGCGTACGTCTCCCGTAATTCAAATGCTGTAATATTAGAACGTGTAATGTTTTATATTCTTACTTCGCTCACCTAACCCATAGCCATATTCTTACTAGGGGATCCGCCCCTTCTTACTTACCCTTGGCCAATGCAAACAGATTATTTTATACTCTGATATTTTCACGGAAATGTCGACTGAGCACTGAGTCTTACACATAGCTAATGTAAGACAGAGATCTAAATAGACAGTACTAACCCCAATAATTTGAATTGCGGCATACGTTGATCTTCACCATGAATATGTAAATAATCAACATTTCAAACAAATTTGATATTACCAATAAAGAAATCAATATAATATGTAACACCAGATGTACGACTTATAATGAAATAAGCCTTTGTTTGCT
>JAGFPH010000557.1:383670-413200 GCA_018207615.1 Philaenus spumarius
TAGTATTTTGGTTCATTGTATACCTAACATAAAATTATGTAAAGTGTTTGATCCAAATCAGATGTTTTATTTATAATATGTAAAAACATATGTTTGAATTTAATTATAATACAGTAAGGATGTTTCGTTGATAAATTAATGTGTTTGTTGTTAGTTTATTACTTTAACCTAAAAATAATGTTGGTCGCGAAGAATAATAAACTTATTCTAATTTGGTAAGTTTGTTGCTGTGGCAATTAATGTAATCAATCATGCGTTGCTATGATTTTTATCCAAACATCTGTTTTATCCAGATGTTCACTATTTTTACGTTTAGATACAAATTTTACAATATCCTTTCTTAGTGTGACCCCATAAGAATATACCTTTAAATTTTCATATATATGTATATTATACATATATCAGGTCTAATAATAGTTTTAATCATTACTGTAAACTCAAATTCACATTCCCTTACGATATTCAGTTTAGCAGTTTTTCTAACCATTTTGATATTCTGATTATACTTTTATTTGATATTCTCGTCAAAAAGTTAAGGTATATTTAGTTACCAAGTAACTGATACAAGGACAATAAATAATAAATAAAATTATGACAAATTCAGGTAATGAAAATAATTTGTTATAAACGGCATCAAATGTATATTTTCTTTAAATTTATTAATGTGTTTAGCTTTTGTGTAATCATCGGCTTCCTTATTGTGTTTGTAATAATTCTAACCATTTATAAACTGGACTCTTTAAAAATGATTTTGAAGTAATAAAAATTGTAAAGACTTATAAATGAACACTGCGTATAGTTTAAAAACAATGTTTTATCTATAAAAAAGGGATTTTATGAAATGAATAATTGTTGGCAATAATAAATCTTTTATTACATCACCACCTGACACAGAAATATTGTAGAATTATGATATCGTTGTATAAAATTGTGTACAGTTACCGATATATATATATCCGATTCAAACTCACACGTTGAACAAAACTACTAGAGTTATATGTATCATGTATACAAGTTTAATCCATTTCCGAAAGCTCAAAACTTGTTAAAAACACACTGCATTTTATTTGTATGGATATTTTTCTCCGTTAAATATTACATGTTTTCCTGTTTTCCAAATGTCAAGGGTGATGTAAACCCTTATAAATAATTTAAAGGATTTGTGCCGTGTCTTCGAGCACGTGTACACAATACGTCTCTATCTTTTGTGTTTTGAAAGAATTGAGAAAACGTTGAGAACTGTATGTATACAATAAGTAAAAACATAAAAGTACCTTAAAATGTCTAAATTTAAACTATAAAAGAGAATTAACCAATCAAAACCGGTGATAGAACTTCTAACAATCTTAAAATATAAAATTTTCTCTATTATCTTCTTTCAATCGATACTGATTTAAAAGAAAGAAAACGGAAAATTACATTGTTTAAATTTATTTGCAAATTGCCGAATAAGAAGTAAAAATATACTACTATAAAGTAAGTATGACATATTAAGTAAGGAATATTCTTGTTAAAAAATATAATTCTTTCATTATGAAAACATTGCAGCATAAAGACTGATTTTTTTAAGTGTAAATGCAGAAAAGACGCAATTATAGAAAAAGATTTTTTGGAAGACATTGTTAACAGTTACCTACACAATATAAAGATTCTTCATGACAAACTTCATGTTTAATACAATAAATGTTAAGAAATTACTGTAATGAGACAGTTAAGCAGTCACAAGTGTAACAGTAGGCCTACACTATTCAGTAAAAAAAAAAGTAAATACGAAAAATGTTTTGAGTAATTATGGTTTTCAAATCGGGCTTTTTCTTTTTCCAGAAATGCATATTTTTTCAAGTTACTCAACTTTTGGAAATTATCAAAGTGAGTCATTGTTTGAAAGTATATATTTTTAGCTACTTTTGTAAAAATTTGTGTTCTGAGATTTATCTGTTACCTATTAGGCCATAGATAAATTATACAAAAACAAAAGATTTTATATTTAGGGTTGCCGTACTGAATTGAGAACAAGTCAAAAATAAAACATTTCTTTTACTTTCTTACTATACTGCAGTATACTATAGATATATAAAGTATAGTGATCACAAAAAAATCAATGTTAAGATTTTTGTGGAAATATCCTTTTTGGGACAACCTAAGTCCAAAAAATTGTTTTTACAAAATGTCTGTCTATATGTCTGTATATCTGTCTGTATGTATGTATGTTTACAAAGTTATAGAGATAACTATTCCATCGATTTCGAACAAATTTGCGCCAAACATGTCAAGTAGGTCTGTATAGATGCTCGAAAAAAGGTTTTGCAATTTTTTTTAAAAACAATCCCCTTTTTGGCCAAAAAATCTCCAAAAAATCAGTTATTATTTGTTTATAATAAAAACGGCTCTAACGATTTTGATAAAATTTGGCTTATTTGTAGCCCTTGATGTACCCTACCATATTCAAAATACTGCATGCTTCTAAAAAATTTCGTTTAACTAGTAATAGTATTAATAAATGATTTGGGTTTTTTTTTTTAAGGGGGGTCGTAATTGGGGCCTAATTGACATGTTTGGTGCAAATTTGTTCGAAATCGATCAAATAGTTTTCTCTCTAGCTTTAATAATAGTATTTTTTAGTTACTCTCTTAATTTAAAGTATCAATCAAAGTCACAGTGAATCTGTTTAATAATTTAAATACGTTTGTGAGAAAGTATGTGCCAGTTTCTGGTACCGTTTATTTTAAATACCTTGAAAATAATGCACTCATCCTTACATATTAAGTTCTTAAAAACACCCCACCATTCCCCATCCCTCAGTACGCATTTGCCATTTATGTGCATTGAGTTTTAAAATATGTAATTATGTAAATCTGAAATATAACTGTAATATATTAAGTGTCAACTAAATCTAAGTGAAACCGCCTTAGATAAAAATATAATACAGAAATATGAGCTCTAAGAAAGATTTAATGCAGAAATGGTCTCCCAGATGTCATAACTTAGACTCTGTCAGAAGTAGATTAATTGTCAACTTATTCACCGAGACAATTGTTTGAATATATCAAATACCATAACTTAAAAAAAATTGCAATACTGTACTACCATTTTCGGGTACATCGGAAAAATATCTTATAAAACACCACAATGGTTAAACTGATATCGTCGCAGTTAAGCAAGGTTACGCCCTTGTACACCTTAATTTTATACTTCTATATTATATATTATATTACCAGTATTCATTACATTTCTTACAAAATAGCTTGAAGTAGTTTACACATGGGAAAACGTAATGAGGTTACATTCTGAGTTAACAATAGAAAGCATTGGAACAAAAGCCACCTTACACTAATGACACATCAACGTCTACATTCTTTGTAACCGAGCCAATAGTCTCTTTATCTGTGTGCAAGTGTGTAGAAGTAATTGGTGCGTGTGTCTTAACTGGCGTGAGTTTGAATTTGTACATCTACGATTATACCAGGTGTCTTAAAAGGCCCAATCCCCCCTTTAACTTTTGTGTTTGTTAAAACAAACAAATATCCTTTGGGGAAGGATACTAACTTAGCCCAAAGTATCTTTTAAAGCAATCGGAAATTTTGAGTGTCCCCTAAAAATATGGGATTTTGGGGACAACTCAAAATTTTTAAATGGGAAGTATGGTCATGTGATACCTTATTTTAAAGGACTATTTTAGACTAGGAAAATGACATAAAGAAAGTAAAAATCGGAAAACCCAAAACAAAATGACGGCAGTAAACGTGTTGAAATAAATCGACATAAAGTTGCTAATATCTCGAAAAGGAAGAATTTTTAGAAAAAATTTCAAGGGACAAAACATTTTTATTTTAAAGTGCTTGACCTAAAAAATTGCTTCCAAATCGATTTCGTAAATTTTAAGTCGACTCTTTCATCTTAGAAAATTTTGTAAATAATAAAATTTACGAAATCGATTTGAAAGCAATTTTTCAGGTCAAGTATTTCGAAATAAACATTTTTTGTATTTTGAAATTATTTCTAAAAACTCTTCCTTTTCGAGATATAGCAACTTTATGTCGATTTATTTCAACACGTTTACTGCCGCCATTTTGTTTTGGATGGTCCAATTTTTATTATGTCGTTTTCCTAGTCTTAAATATACCTTTAAAATGAGGTACCACATGACCATACTTCCCATTTTAAAATTTTGAGTTGCACCCAAAATCCCCCATTTTTAGGGGACACTCAAAATTTCCGATTGCTTCAAAAGATACTTTGGGATAATTTAGTATCGTTCCCAAAAGGATATTTGTTTGTTTTAACAAACACAAAAGTTAAAGGTGGGGAGTGGGACTTTTAAGACACCTGGTATTTTAGGGCTTCAATCAACTCTGTGGGAAATTAGTCTACGAAGGCTTTTAATAGTTGCCATGTACGAAATATATTAGTAGAATTTGTTTGCTTTGCGAGCTTACAGTTTGATCTTGTGTCCTCGGATGTTAGACTACTTTGCTTCGAGAGTTTGCATCCCGGCAGTTGGTAAAATCTGCCGGCATGGTAAAATCCAGCACGTAGATTTGAACCGTGAGCATTTATATTATTTTACGTTTTGATCGATTTCGGCAGAGCCAGACGAGCTATAAAATGTGCACAATAGACTGAATATTTATTTTTGTAAATAAAACCACAACAAATTTCATTGTAGTAAACAAATCTAAAAAAAATAACTAAAAACGTCCTTTTTTTGCTAATGAACTCATCCGGGCGAAATAGAAAACAACGTGTGGACAAAATCGGATGTAAAATGTGACCATTAGAGTTCTAACACATATATATAATATGCAATTTTAATGACACCCCAAAAAGTGTTATGGGGACTATGATCGGTGCTCATTGGTCCTCCCGACTGACCTTAGGTTTCACTATAAAGTTCCCTACAATAGTTCATGTTTTTTATGTAAAATCTCTAAGTAGCATCCGTTGTGGTATATTTCTTACCTACTTCAACAGGTGTATAATTCAAAATTTTTCAAAATTGTTTATTATTTCATTACAGGTCAATTGACCATCGTGTTTGTTTATGTTTTCAGCTAAGTACCTAGTAATTTAGTAATTAAATATATACTAAAATTACTTTATTAACTTTATTAAACTTAGCCACACGCAATAGTTATTTGTGTATCTAGGGTGCAAATAACGAGAGAAACTTTGCACCCATAATTAATTCACACAACGTGTTTCCTACAGCTACATTTTAAATTAGTGTTTTAGTTTTTAAAAAGATCTGTTTTACAGAGGTTAGTCCCACAACAATGAACATTTTCAAAACGTAGACTACATCAGCTCTTAGCCGTGTGGGAAAATAAAACAAAGAGGTTACTTGACTCTGAACACAAGTTTAGTTTGAGCACTTTTGTGAGTGGGGCAAAAACGCACTTTATTAAGTACCCGTAGGAAAATACTTTTTAAATGATTTAATAAAACCGTGACGGTTAGATCAGGATTAGTTATTTAATGTTGATGTGATATTTATATCAAGCTTGGCGTCGCACTCTCATTAATATGCATAGTAAAACTGGTTAAAAACTGAAGCAGAGCGCCTGCCTTATTATAATATTTCCATAAGAAAGATTACCTATTGCAGATCCTTTTTTTATAATATGTATTTTCCTGTTCTCACTCTAGAGATCACATTTTAGTCCTATTTTTACCAAATTGGGTAAACACGTTGGTTTTACAAGTCGCTCGGACGAGTTCGATTAAAAAAAACACACACACAACAACCTGAATCACATTTTTCGACCAGAAATCTAATTTAAAGTTGTTTTCACATGTTTCGTACTAGAATGAAACTTTTGGGGATTTATGTAAAACAATAAACTTGGGAGATTATTTTACACATTATGTTTTTACACGACCTTATAGCCTGTCTGGTTCTGTCAAAATCGATTAAAACTTAAAACACCGTAAAAGTACCCGGTTTAAATCCATGTCGGGGATTTTAACCTGGAGGCAGCTGCTGATTCGACGCCGACAGTCGAGGTGAACTCCCCAAGCGAGTTTGTTCGCTGCGAATGAAGTGAAGCTGTCCATTCCGAGGTCAAGGTTCAAACCTGCAAAGTTAGTTTCCCGCTTCGAGCCGGGGCTGGAGGTTGAGCTGCAAACAAATTCTACTAATATAGTTCGTACACGCAGTCAGCTGTTCAGCGCCTTCGCGTACAATTGGTTGAAACCCTAAAAAATAAATTTGGAAATTTGCTCAACTCACTTCCATGGTTCCGCTGCGTGAATGGCTGTAATGCCGCGTGGTTGATGTTGAAAACATTGAAATTATTTATATCTTATTATAAATATAAAGACAATTTGTAGTAAATATTGTAGATAAATAAATGCAAACTTTTTGTAATGTTTCACAAATCCTTATTGAGCCGTGCCGACCTAGGTTTCGCCAGCTACGGCATTATCGAAGGCAACTTAAAGACTAAAGGAACAAGAAAAAATCCAACACACAAAAGTTGGGTACAGGTAGGCCAAAATACCGTTAGGTTAGGGATGGGGGAGGAATCGAACTGGTCAATAACAACGGTTGTAGAAGTGGCGAATTGTTTAAATCTATTTGTTCGTTTAAAACTAAACTTAAGTCCTTATTAATTAACCTCTTAATTTCTAACATTTCGAAAGCATCTAACTTATTACCCTTACAATTAACATGAAGTACATCAAAATCTGTATTTAAATTAAAGTCTAAAATGTCATGATGTGTTTTTAAATGGTTAGAAAAACTAGAGTCATCATAGTTTAGTCGCCAACTTCTGTTATGTTCGCTTAATCTAGTTTTAAAACTACGGCCTGTTTGCCCTACATAAGCTGCATTTTTTCTTGTTCCTTTAGTCTTTAAGTTGCCTTCGATAATGCCGTAGCTGGCGAAACCTAGGTCGGCACGGCTCAATAAAGATGTGTGAAACATTACAAAATGTTTTCATTTATTTATTTATAATGGAATTCCACCAAGAACCAACGGTCGTTAGTACAAATATTTTAAATAGTGTAGACTAAAACAAGGCCAAGTTTTAAAGTAATGTTTGTTTTGTACTACCTAAAATAAATTCAAATAATACAGGATACACGAATTTCTATTTAAACTCTTTCAGCAGACTTTACGGCTTCTCCCGGCTTTATACGACTTTATGGAAGTACTCTTTCCATCATATTTCGTACATTTTACGTCCACCGAGAACTTTGTGACACCTTAATGTAGGCATAATATTGTATATCAGTTCCATTCCTGCAATAAAAAATGTCTTAGTGTTTTATTTCAAAAATTTTCCACTAGACGGTATTTTCTGTTTATACCAGTCGTGCGTACGCAAAACTGGATGGACCTTTTGCGTTGCAGGGTCCGTTTACTTTTTGTAATTATTCCAATTTTGAAATTCTAAATCACATGTCTAGTCAAAAGCTAAAGATTATTTAATTTCCAGAAGAAAACAAAAGCTGAAGACAAAATAATCACTGAATGTAATCTGTTTTGAATGATTTATTAATTTTACTTCAATGTATGCCTTTGAATTGCACGGTTGCAAATTATATTTCCCTTTAAATTCCCTGCCGACTGATGTACGCCCAACGGGAAACTGCTTCGAAGAACATGAACAGCTTACGTTTAGATTAAATTCCGTCTAAATTAGATGTTGACCTGTTCCGACTAATTCCTTTTTAATCCGATACCAGGCCCTTGTAAAAGACGAATGTAATAAAAAAGCACTTTTTAATGACGAGATATTTTAACTAACTCTTTAATAGATATAGTTAAAATACTGTACCAGTATTTAAGTTATTATGAAATAATTTGTATCAGAAATTATTTTTGTTATTGAAGATAAAAAAGTTATTAGTTTACTAACTGTACCCGCGACTTTTTCCGCTTTCGATAACTTCCGTAAACACCTTAAGGATCAGATCCAGCAAAACGAAAGCAGCCTGCAACTCCAACGGTTCACCATAACAGTGGAGTTTCTTGCAGCTGAGCTCTTTGAAATTGCCGCATTAAACACCATTTTATAAATCTATCTTTTATAATTGCTTGGTGAGAAAAACATTAAACATGCTTTATAAAATTGCGGATCCGGCTTACGATTTACTTTTAATTATTAATTTTTTACTGTGTAAGAAAAACATGCAAACTTGGTACGTAAAAATGTTACTTACATAACAAATAAAAGGGATTTAAATAAACGGTATCAGTTAACTGACACAAACTTTCTCCCAACTTACTGTAGTCAAAATAATATTGTTTTTAATCATTTTATTTTTTACTACTTTTTAGAACAAAACAAAAAAATAATATTCTACCTACGTCAATCGTATAAAAAAACTATTGTCCCAGGCGGGATTCGATCGAGCGACCTTTGAATTACCGGCCGTACTCGCTACCGTAGTGCTACCCCGTGCGGCCGCCGCCGCGATGCTAGATTGAAAACACAAACTTGTTTATTTTTAATCATTTCCCCATAATTATAAAACGCCGAAGTTTTGATAAAAGCGGGTGGTGTCATTTTGTTTGGCATCTTAAGCACTATAAATACTGAAAATTTGATCAAAATCGTTAGAGCCGTTTTTGAGAAATTTGTATTTCTGTCGTTTTTTATGGGTTTTTAGGGGTAAATTACCCTTAAAAATTAAAAATTCCAAAAAATGAAAAAAACGCCTGAAGATATTATTGTTTAGTACCTACATACCAAATTTCATGAAAATCGGACCAATAGTGTCCTCTCTGGTCGTGTATACAACAGACAGACTGACAGACAGACACCACTCTAAAAACAATTTTTTGGGTTCAGGGAGCACCAAAACAAAAAATTCCACTAAAAATATTTTTGGGTTCAGGGAGCACCAACACAGATAATTGCACTAAACCATTTTTTGGGGTTCTGGGAGCACCAAAACAGATAATTCAACTGAAAATTCAAATTCGAACATTTTTACGAAAACAATACTTTTTCCATATACTACGTATAGGGTGGAGAAAGTAAAAAATGTAAAACATAAAATGGAAGCGTATTGTGAGTAAGGTTAAATTGAGACCTTAAAACAATCTGTATGATAAAAAATAAACGAATTAAATGTTTTTTTTTTTTAATTTAACATTGCTCCTAAGGGATAAAAATCGAAAATGGCTGCCACTAAAGCAGACCCTTAAAGCAAAACCATCAAACCGTTTTTTTTCAAATCTTGACCCCTTGGATCAAGTTGGAGAAACAAATTTAAATATGGAAGTTGCAGAGAATTAGAAGCCGTAGAAGGACTACAGCTGTTTCAAAAGTTGGTAAACCAACAAGTTTAAGAAAAACTTACACTTTTGTGTTATAACTCCTCAACTATGCAACCCACAGAATCGCCTCGGCGGTAATTTGAAAGAACTCGGCGAGTATAATCAAATGAGTATCTCAAATTGAATGTAGGCGCTACCACTCTACAGCTATAGGTAGAAACGTTCCCAAAATAGGGCAAAATATTCGTCTTTGGTCACTGATGACGTCACAATTTCGAACGAATATACTTTTTCGAATGTAGATTTCTCCTAAACCTTCTCAAAGAAATGCTGCGTCTAATGGCTCATACCCCAGTTTTATATGTTCAACCATTCTCAGTTTAAGCCGTCACAAACAGACTGGCAGTTACGTTTTTATTATATGTATAGATGTATTTAGAGAAATGGTGAGAAAGCATGTTGTTTACTCACTCATAATTTTAAATATATTACTAAGTATACAATTGTATGCAAATATAATATATGTGAAATACGACTATATACATCAATATATAATTTTCGTTGTGGAGCCAATTTACAGGCTGCACGGTTCCGCGTACACAGAACGATACGCGATCTAACGTTATATATAAACCATTAGCTTTGTGTATTCAAGAAATTGACTAATGGCGAACTGTGCCGACGTTTTATAGTGAAAATCGGTAACACATACAGCATGTGGTTAGTACATTTAAGGATCACATACATTTAAGTTGACACTATTTTATTATACAGGGTGAGTTTTAAAGGCCCCCCCCCCTAATTTTTTCCGCATTTCTTAAGATATCGACTCCCAACCACCGCCGAACATCATTGATTAGTTTATACTTTCTTTTGATGAGGTTCACATTTTTGGCCGCCATCGGATCCGCCATATTGGAATGAACTTTTATTTTTTAAATATAAAGGTAAGGTTGTGACCCATCATTTCAAACTATTTTTTGTACTGCCATCTTCAGTAAATTTGTTTGATTTCAGTGTATTAACAACTTTTCTCTGCGAAACTGAAGATGGAGTAAACATTTATAACTTAATAAAAATCTATAAGCTACTACCAAACTGTGATATCTGATGATAAAGGGTCGATATTTAAAAAAAATTTAATAAAACAAGGGATTTTTGAAAATTTCTATTTTTTTACAAAATTGTTAATATCTCGAGAACGAAAGCAGATAATTAAAAACCGATTGCGGCATCGTGTTCTACGGAAAAAAATAGTTTGAAATGATGGGTCACAACCTTACCTTTACATTTAAAAAATAAAAGTTCATTCCAATGTGGCGGATCCAAGATGGCGGCCAAAAATGTGAACCTCATCAAAAGAAAGTATAAACTAATCAATGATGTTCGGCGGTGGTTGGGAGTCGATATCTTAAGAAATGCGGAAAAAATTAGGGGGGGACATTTAAAACTCACCCGGTATGAATTGATATAGACCGGTCAGAAAAGCATTGGCACAGAAAGTCAAATTTCCTAATATCTTATCCCTGACATGGTTTATGATTTCTCACTTGTAATTTATTTAGATAGCGTAAAACTAGAACACAGAGTCCCACAAACCCAAACGTGTTTCAACGACAAAGTCGCCATCTTCAGTGATGCACGAGCTACAGTATTCAAACTATAATTAACCTAATATGGTTAGGTCATTACTAATAACTTGATATACAGTACAATCACGAAAATTAAGGAATCCAGATCTACCCTGGAGAGGAACAAATTCCAACAACGTTGGCTCCATCATGGTCTAAAATTGTTAAAAAATCGCTAGCGAAATATGCAAAGGTAAATGTAGCTCTGACACCTGAGAGTAATGTTGATTAAATGTTAGGAAATCCTAAAGATAAACTCTAGAATCTGGAATATAATGAATAAACTGTGAAATGTGTCCGAAGGAATATAGATGCCAAACTAAAAGAATAATGAGGACACACATGCTAACACACAAGAGCCAAAGAACATTTTTCTCATTTAAAGTACAATAGACGAGATAAATCTGCTATGGCTAAAATTTTTTAAAATGAAAACCATAATTTTAAAATAGATTCTGAATTATTGAAAAATGTAACTAAACATAACTCAATAGATGCTTGGGAAACTTTTTAAATTAACAAATATGGTAAAATAATTGTAAATAATGAATCAAGGACCCAAAACAAATTCTATATTAATGTAAACAGAAATATTGTAATGTTTGAGATTCTTATTAGTTTAGTAACTTGTTTAGTTATATAGTTAATGTTAGGCTGGTTGTAATAACGCTAAGAGTTTATTGACTCCTTACTAATATAACGTAGACTTAAGCCACGCCCCTTTTAGTTTTGTATAAATACGGGACATGAAACACTGTTAGGTTAGTTATAGTTTGACTATTGTAGCTCGTGCACCACTGAAGATGGCGACTTTGTCATTGAAACGCGTTAGTTGTGAGATTCTGTGTTCAAGTTTTATTTTATAAAGTATATCTTCTCCCAAGTCAAGCTCAAAATGTATGTGGTTGATGTTTATGATGAGAAAATATTTGATGATCCAAAAAAAATTACTGTAATTTTAAAAGTTCCTTACCTTAAACAATTACAGGGTAAACTACCAGGCAGGCAATGTATTGTACCAAATCTCCAGACAGTCTGTAAACAAAACAAACCATTTAAATATTCTTTCACCTTAAAATTAACTCTACCAAGATTCCTCTTAAAATGTAGCTTGGGTCTGATGCAAAGTGTATTGAACTGAACAAACATAATTACAGTGGCTTCCAAGTTAGTTGATATAGTGTTTGTTTCCAGTTGTGATAATGTTGCACCAGACCCGTTTAAAAGCAAATATTATTGTTTCAACGTGGATCGTTTTTGACGGGGAAGTTTGACTTCAGTACCTTGTTAACATTATTAACCAATTTCTATAGGAAGGATGATCTATTGCAGAGAATCACATGGTGAGGTCAAAGGTCCCGGGAGTGGTTAACAAGAACCGATCATGGTACTGTTACGAAATGAAAAGAGTTGTTAGGTAATTTTATTACACAAAACAAATGTTGATAAATATTTTTTTTAAATAGCAGAGTTGTATTAACCAGCAACATTATGTAATATTACAGAAATATGGAGTAGATAGTTAAGTAATTAAGAATGATGTAAATCGCATTGAGTTGCATTTTTAAGTAGGCTAACATCAATGTAAGAAAGAGGCTGGTAAAACTGAGTGGGGGAACAGAGTTTTTAAATATGGAAAACACATTAGAAAGGAGGTCTTTTTGGATAGGTTCTTGGGCGAGGAGAGAAGTCTTGGGAGACCGGGGCTTCGGGGGATAGACGCCGGCGTGGGCGTCAAAGAGAAACCGATTCTCAGAGCCACAAGGACAGAGTAAAGGTGAGGACACAGTTTGTGGATTAAAGAGATAATAGTTTTATGTAAATTCTGGATTAGAATCAGTTTCTGGGAGTTAATCTATTAGGAGAGTTATATATATATTTAAAAGAATTCATATTTGGGGAGTAGAAGTTTGTACTCAGTTTTGCCCGTAGTGTAAGGCAATTGATTTAGACTAAGGTTGATTTTAGTTTTCACACAGTGTAGAATCAAATATATAATATAGTAGATCTTCAGAATAAAATATATAGGCCTATGTTTATTTATCTTTATATGTATGATATATCTTTGTACCCTCTCACTAAAGTTAGAGCCAAGCGAGTAGCCCACTCCGTGATAAATAGCGAGGAACCCCTTCGTAATAGTAGGCCTACCCAGAACACATTTTGCGGTGTCATTAATATTTTTATAAATAAATATTGAGCTTGATTTTTTGTGAGAAGATATCAATAGTAATATTATAAAGAGGTAAATTTTGTTTGTTTGTTTGTATGTAGGGGGTGAGCTCTGGAACTACTGAACCGATTTAAAAAATTGTTTTACATATAAAAAGCTATCCCTGAATAAACACAGGCTATATTTCATTTTTATAAAAACATTTTTTATTTTAATATTTGTAAATTTAGTCGGAAAAATTCTTAGGTTAGGCGTAGACTGATGAATCAACATATGAATTTACATTATTACAATAGCAACCAATTGAATAAAATACCAGATAAAACAGATGTTAATATGTCCATTAACAGCTGATTTCAAACTTTGGAACAATTATTTGTATTTCTAACTTTTAGGTTCGGATTTTATTAAAGTGTAGACCTGAGCCTTGCAGGTTCTTTTAATCTTTATTATAACGGCTGTCATAAAATATGCAATACAATTTGATTTGAACATTTAACATTATTTACCATTTTAGCTTTGGGGTTATTATTAATCATACACCTACACCTTTATTAAAAAAATAAAGATAACATGATTACGTGCATTGAAGGTTGCAACGGGGTTGGCACGCTAGCACGCAGGAGTTTCCCCTAGTACTTGATAAAATAAAACCTGAACCTCACAATTAATACGTTTATTAACTCAAACGCGTTTCAACGACAAAGTCGCCATTTTCAGCGATGAAGGAGCTACAATAGTCAAACTATAACTCAATTATATTTATGTTATTAGTTATATTATACATATGAATATATGTGTTCGCACTCTAACGGCAGCAATTGAAGTCCGCAATGTTCAAAATTCAGTGCTCATGATGGTTTTCTAAGTCGCTCGGACTTAGAAACTACCGGAAGCTCGTTTTTCTAATCGAAAGTAATTTCTTTTTAGGTTGTTCGTACTAAAATGATACTTTTTGGGTTTTATATAAAAAAATATATAAGAGATTATTCTGCACTTTTTTTTCAATACCTTATAAAAGTCTAGTTTCCCCAAAATCGATCTAAACATAAAATTCCGTGAAAGTAAATGGTTCAACTCCACGTGGGGGGAGCCTCTCATCCAAAACCGACAGCCGGTATTCGTCCTCTACGAACGAAACGAACCGGTCCATATCCGAGGTGCAAACTCGCAAAGCGATATATTTTATACACGCAGGCCGGCATTTATAATCTTCTTGAATCGCCCAATGTACCGAGTAGTAAGTTGAAACCCTAAAACATACATAAACTATATTTTTGAAATTTGCTCAATTCACGTCAGCTGTTTTAGGGATCCAATTATTGCAATCATTAAATTAATATCAGCATTAATGACTATTCATTTTATATATTTTATTCGGCTTACCAAAGCTAACATAATTTCACTTTCACATATACAGCTATGTTCACGGCTACAGTTATTTAAGACAAATAAAAATAAATAATTCCGTTCCATTGTTCTCATGTCTGGAGGATGAACAAACCCGATAAAGAAAAACATATTGGCCTCATAAACATTAAATTATTCAAGGAATTGTGATGTAAATTATACGTCTGGAAAAATGTGCTTCTGACAAAGAATGTTGTATGTTAATGTAGGAATATATAAGCATAGGAAGTGGCATGCATTGTAGCTGGTACTATATACTCAGCTGGTGGTTGTGTTATTCCATTGTAAGATGTAAAACACTATTCCTACATGACTAAATATTTATATATCAGCTGATGTGAGTTCAGTTAATGTCCAAAATTAAGTTTGTATGTTTTATTTTTCTACCAACTATTTGGTGAATTAATTTACTCAGAAATACACTGAATATCTGTAAGATATAAATAGGAAGTTTGGTGCCTAATGGGGCAGGGTCCCAGTGATTGACGATGAAACAAATGATTTTTGGAACATTTTGAGAAAATCTCTTTAATTTGACATATCAATCGTCAAAAAAGGCAAAGAAATAAAAGCGAGCCTGAGCTCACAAAAAATTCCTTAGGAAATTAAGAACTAAGATTCTAACTATATATTTATATACTCAAATCAAGCAATAACGAAGCATTACCGGGTCCACTAATAGTAATGTAAGAGATGAAATCAAAAAGCAAGATAGATAGTACAGACAACGCTTCATGCACCATGAACGACTCTGAGGACGTTTGGATGTAGAGAGAAGATTGAAAAGAACCAAGACTTCAGATTTGCTGGATAATAGTGATAGGGAATAACCATTGGGTTATATGTACAATGGTTCATATAAGAGGAACCAAGGGGTCATTATGTAAGAGGAATTAATGATAGATGAGTTTCTTACTCAGATGTAATACAAATACATGTTTTATAATACAGGTGTACACATTTACAATATTACTACAATAATTGTGTGCATTACAATTCGGCTAGCAAAAGTCAGAACGCATGTACGTTATTTCAATTTAACATATAAATATTAGCATTCAGCTTTTACATCCGACGAGTTCATTTACTATACTAATCATTATCATTAATTAGACTAAACTTAATTAAACCCGCTTTAAAATGTATAATTGTACATAGTTTCAAGTAAAATTCGTTGATAAATCAAATGTATTTCGACCTCTACAAGTTAAAAATAAGTCGAAATTAGTTATTGAAAACGTAATTAAACTTTAGTCTAAAATTAGAGAAATTACATTGAATTGGTTTCGTATTCAGCCCTTAATTGAATTCGTTTGAATTTAGAAACGTAAACAAACTGCCATTATATAAACTCATTCTTTACGTGTAAATTTTGTACTCTCTAAATTTATAATTTACATTTTAATATAAAATGTACAACTCTCTCTGCAGATTAAATGTGTTCGGAGGGTTTACAGTTTCCCTCGCGTTAGACTGGAGTAAGTTGTAGGGGGTTTTCATAAGAATAAAGTTACTTAAAGAGGTAAAGTTTGTTTTATGTTTGTTTGTTTGTATATAGGGGGTAATCTCTGGAACTACTGAACCGATTGAAAAAATAGTTTTACTAATAAAAAGCTACACTATCTCTGAGTAACATATTCTATAAAACATTTAACATTATTTACCATCTCAGTTTTGAGGTTATTATTAATTCTACACCTTTATTGTAAATAAAACATAACATATGTGTTTATAAGGTTCCATTGGAGGTTGGCGTGCGGAGCACGCAGGGGTCTCCCCTAGTAAATAATACAATTTAATATTATGTCTTTTTTGTAACTATTTAACATTAATTTTGCATCTAAATATATGTGAATATAGTCGCTTACAATCATTTAAACAATTCTTTAAAACGATACGGTTATTGGCTCTAATTATAAATAAGATTGATTTCGATGTCGTTTGTGACTGCGTATATTATCCACTAAAATGCAGCAAACCATACACTTGAGATATAAGCTAACATCGACCAATAACTGGTTTAATCAGGATGGCTTATTGGTTAGAGCATTATAACAGAAATTTAAAATAATGGGATTAAATGCGTGAATTTGTCTATATTTTTTAACTTTAATTATATATAATTTTACTTAAAACACGTTGGATTCTAACTTTTCAATCAAAGAGGCTTTGGAATATTAACTAGGTACTATGTAAACAACATAAATTCGCTAACATCTTGGATAATTCTATTATATTAATAGCTATTAGCTTAATTTATCTTTGTAACTTTACAATATTCCTTATCAAAATATAGCTTTTGCACAGTATATAGTTGGATATATCTGTGTGCACTAGGTTCTTGTTACTTTTAACATATACGAATGTCTAACCTTTTTATATTCTTGTATTTTTTCATTAATTACTAGTGGACCCAGCAATGCTTCGCTATTGCTTGATTTAATTTAAAGGGTAGTTATTCCATTTCATTCCATTGACTTAAGTAATCGAATTGCAAAATGGCTTTTATACCACTTAAGAAAATACTACACAAATTTAGATTTTGTAAACCTTTAGGCCTATAGATAATACAGTAAAACTTTTGTTTGCTTTTACCAAATCTAAAAAAAAAAAAACTGATAGTTGTGAAGAATTGTAAAAACCCTGATTTTAAATTAGCCCAATTGGTTGCAAATAAACGTGTTTTGGTTCATTGTAGTCCTAACCTAAAAATATGTTGTTTTTGATTCAAATCAGCTGTTTTATTTATAATATGTTATAACCAATGTTTGAATTAAATTAAAACATAGTAAGCATTAATTGATTTTTGTTTTTAGTTGCTTTAAGTTGGTCAATCTAACCTAAAAAAGCTGTTGGTTTTGAAAAGTAATAAACTGATAAGTAAAGTTTGCTATGGTAATGAATGTAAACAAACATGACGTATTATACGAACAGCTTTTTTTGTGCACTATGGTATTGAGTCCATACAAAAGAGGCTGTTTAGTTTTTTCCAAATTTGAAACTTTTTCGGGAAACTTTTCAAATTTGTGTTTATATAAAAACCTAGTTCATGCTATTACGAACATTTTAAAACATAAAATAGCCAAACTGGTACAGCCGTTCTCAAGTGATGCGCTTACAAAGGAACAGCAATTCATTTTTATTATATAGATAAACATGTTGCTAACTGTTAACAACATAAAGACATGTGATATTAGCTGGTGATTTTCAGGTCACGAATCAACTGGGTAGGATTAAATTGAATGAGCCAATAATAAACTTCACTTCAAACGTTTCCGCCATAACTTCATCACTCATCAATGACGTAATTCACTTTAGAATAACCACATTGTATAATGAACTACGTTCGCTGTTGATACCCCGCTGTAATTGCTCAATATTTCTAATAGATGGAATAAGCGCATTACATGAGGTATTTTAACAATTCTATAAGGTATTCCTTCTCGTTTTATCGCGAGTAAATTATTTATGTTAAATGTAATTACACAGTTTTTTTACATATTTTACTAGTCATTTTTATGCATTAAATTTTCCAACAATTAGAAACGTATAAGGCAGCTGTGTAAAACTGTAACACAACATATAAATATTACAGATTGTTCAATGGTTTTTATAAATTCATCGGATGAAAAAAATATATATTGTATAAAGTATGTGATTTACATTATTTACCAAAAGTACTTGGTGGAACTAAAGAAACACAATTTTAGTAAGTTCTACGAATTTATCTAGTCTTGTCGACAATGGTTCCACCAGCGACGCGATGGTATTGAGAAGGCAGCTGAACACAGACTAAGGGAAATATAGAAAACAGACTTGTTGTACAGTTACTTGGCTAACAAACGAAAGTAAATAT
Organism: Philaenus spumarius; assembly: GCA_018207615.1. NCBI lineage: Eukaryota > Metazoa > Arthropoda > Insecta > Hemiptera > Aphrophoridae > Philaenus > Philaenus spumarius. Next base: position 401,973 of record JAGFPH010000557.1, read on the forward strand.
GCATTTTATTTAAAACAAATAACGCTAATAGGCCAGTCGGTAAAGTTAAAAGACCAAAAGTACCAGTAATTAGCAACACGGCTGAATTTTTTTTTATAAGTACATTAAAGTATGTAGATTAACATAAAAAATTCAGCCATATTGCAAATTACTGGTAGTTGTAACCTATACCAACTGGGCTATAAATATTCCCACATGGTTCTAATCTATATATTAATAGGCAAGCACAAAACTTGTCGTCCTTTTTTCTCAGCTTGTGTGCATCGTAGGAGAAATTCGCGCATACCGTTAGAAAGGTAGTGTCCTGTAGATGAGCATAATCTCATTATAATTTACATCGGTCCTCAGGGATACGCCCCAGTGGCCCTCAAAGTTTCAATGTTAATCTTATGGAAGGTCAATCTTAAGGAAGAAGAAGAAAGATTTCTTTTGATTTTATCAGGGGCACAAAAACAGCTGTTCGTATGAAAAGCTTAAAACAGCTGATTTTGATCAACAGATGATTATGATCAACAACTGATTTGGATCAAAAACTGAATATAATTTTAGTTTAGATAAATCAAGCAATAGCAATAGCTAAGCATTGCTGGGTCCACTAGTAATAATAACGGCGTAGAATCCGCTACATTGGTTAGGTTATATGCAGTTGGAAATGTATTAGAAAAACATAACACTGTAATCTAGCTTTTTACTGTAAGAACAATGTATGGGAAATAGAGGTAAATTGTAAATATGAAATAGATAAAACGCAAACTGACAAGTAAAATTAATTTGTAATCCAGCTTTTGCAGGCATAATAGACCGTAGAGTATAATGTAGCTTTAGTGAGGACGATAGAAATTAGAAGTTAGCGGTTGGGTCTTAATGACTAGTTTCTCCAATAATTTAAAAAAAAACTCATTTAGTGTCATAGCTTTGAAATAATGTAAATTTTAATAACATCCGTGTAAACGAAAATAGTAGGAAATTAAAGTCAATAAAGTTAAGAAATTAAGAGATTATTTTGTAAAGATTCCATTTTTGTACTCAACGATTAGGTTGAATTAGTACAACCACTTCTGAAACCATTGTCTCCAGCGCCCTTCCACTTTACTTTTGGTTGTTAACCAAGTAACTGTTATCTGTTTTAATATTTATATGTCTGTTTTCTAATTTCCCTAAGACTGTGATAGCAGCCTTGACAATGCCGTCATTGATTGACAAGACTCAATATAATTTGTTAAATATTTTATATTTTTAACGACAGCATTATAGTAAGTAATATTTCACTATACAGAGTGCCACAGATAACCTTAGTGGGCTACGCAGGATCGGATTGTATACGTTGAAAAAATGAAATATAATTAGTAACGTTTTTCGAATTAGATTTAGTTTACTCACAAAACAACTCTGTTACTCCATAATATATAAGATATTGCGTTTAAATTTGGTATAATAATTTTTTATGTTACGATTTACAAGTGTACCGAACACGCAAAATTTATTTTTATAATTTTTAAAAACGCAGCTGTTACAAACTTTTAAAGTTGAATATTTTAAAAACCGGGAATTTTACACAAACAAATAGGAATTTTACACAAACAAATATACGAGAGCCAAATATTTTCTTTTAACGACACACAAAATGTTTTTTTTGTCGATTCTGTAGGAGAAACGATAACGAATTAAAGAGATTATTCTACACATTTTGTTTTTTACACGACCTTATAGCAATTATGGTTCGTCCAAAATCGATTAAACGTAATACCGTAATATATATAAAAGCACCCGGTTCAAATCAACGTGGGAGATTTTATCTTGAATGCAGCTTTTGAATCGAGGCCGCAAGGTAAAGCTGCTGCGAGGCTGGAGGCTGAAGTGCCAAACACATTCTACTAATAAATTTTGTACACCTGGCAGCTATTCAGCGCCTTCGAAATAGCCAAATAGTCGGTTGAAATCCTAATATATATTAACTTAATTTTTGTTTTAAGAAATTCGCTCAACTCACGTCAGCGGTTCAGCCGCGTGATAGAATTATTAATTTTTTCAAAGGAAATATTTTTTTAAAAAGGTGTTGCATTACTTGGTCCTATTTCAAGATGGCAGAATAATAAAGACGGAGGCACAGCATCGTATATCACAAGTAACTCGCTCGTCAGTAACAAGGTTCAACGTCTGAACGACGCCTTCAACCACTCAGACACTAAGGAATTATTAACTAACTATCAAGTCCTCGTGATAAATCCCTTGCAGAATAATTTCATATAGAGCAGAAAAACTATAGATGTTTTATTAATCTTGAAAATGCAATAAAAGTTAATCAGAAAGCAGACGTGGGAGAAAAGGTTTTAAAATAAGCATTGAAGACCTAAAATATATTTTGAAATCAAAACAAAATATCGTACATTTTAATCACAGGCCTACTTAAATGAACGATTTTCAAGCAAAATAGATTCAGGCAAATTATAAAATCGAGATTTTTTTAATCCACTCAAGTTTTAACGACAGTATGTCTATACATTCTAAATTATTAACAGAAGTATTTAAAAGCAAAAATTCAGACCATGCTCATATGACAGGAAGCTGACATACAATACAAGTCGCACCTAAAAGCTGTAAACATAACCTCAAATATGTCACATCGTATTGAAAGTACTACATCTATCGGAAGAAATCAGCTGTTATATATTAACGAATAAATCATCAATACAATTGCGCATGCGCTATACCCTTCTATTACTCACGGACTTAAGGACAGTGTTTTTATAGAAGCAGTTATTTAGAAACTGTTTTTACTCGTAGTAGATATACTATTATACAATTTTATTATTTGAATTTGATCGAATAACCGGGCAAGAAAAATGTTAAATTTAACGCATAAATTTAACGATTACATAAACAATTAACAGAAAGTAAAGACTTGCAGCGGATTGTTTTATATCCACTTTAAAAAGAACGAGTTTATTACCTCGAAAGAACTACTTTATTGCAATCTAAAAAACTTTTCTAAAATTAAACGAGTAAACATATCGGGTAGAATATGAAGTGAAGTAATTTTAGCTCTGGATTTGCCTTTTACTGCAGTTTGTAAAACTTTAACCATCGACATTACCATAAAATAAAACAGTTAAACCTGCTTCGTGACGTTGTAACAAGTCCTGACTGATGTTAGAACTATGTTAGCTAGAACCTTCAAATTTTCAATATACCTTCATACCATTATGTATCGATTTGAAAGGTTTTAAATGGTCAATATACGGTGGTTTGCTAAAAAGTCTACGACAGATAAAAACAGCTGATTTAAATCAAATGCAAACCAACGCAATTACAGGTATAGCCTATTCAACATTAGTATGTAGAGTGCATGTATATTCAATACCACAACTAAGTTGGAAAATTTAAAATCAGTTAAGTACTTTCCACAACAAACAATTTTGTAGGATGGGTTAGCAAAATAAAAACAAACCCAAACGAAAAAGTCTTACTGAAATGGAATGAAATGAAAAAATTGCTTTATTTTGCAACAAAAATAGGCTAACACAATATTTTTAAAATAATTAATAAAATACTTCTACACAAAAAAACTTAAATTATATTTGCGCATTTTTAAAGCACAGCTGATTAGGCTGTTAGCTTGGTTGGATAGTAATGTTCGCACACAATAACACAAACAAACTTAACATTACACGCATTTGAATAAAGTTAATAATAAATAAATCACTTTAAAAAACATATATTAAAAACAAATGTATTGCCAATATTTGCATCAAAATTAAATCTTACAAAATTATATAATTATTAAATTACAAAACGAAAATATATCTTAAAAATTTGGAAAATATCTAGAAAACAAAATTTTAAAACTTATAAAACATGCCCGATAAAAATTAGAAATTAAATTCTTTAATTAAAACCCACCTGTATAGCCATGCTTGTTAAGAAAACTTTTCTAGCCGCTCCCAATAGTGCCCATTTAAATGCTTTATAACACCTTCCCTACTTAATTCATGCGTTTAAACAACCAAAATCTAAAACTATTTAAAATTTGACATTTTCCGATATAAACTAAATACATCTATTGTTACATAATACAAATAAAACAGTTGGTTTGGATCATTCGCTGAACACAATTTTAGACAGAACCAACACACATTTAGTTTATTACCGTATCAACCAATTTGGCTAAATTAGAATCAGCAATTATTCTTAACAACCAACAGTATTTTAAGTTAAGTAATAGCAAACACAAACAACAATTAAGGCTTACCGTACTGTATACCATAGTTCAAAAGCTTATCAGTATTAAAATTATGCCAACTTCATTCTTTACTAGTATATAGGCCTACTTGACAAGCTTGAAATACTGCATTATCGTTTCACATTTTGGACCCTGTAAGAATATACCTTTAAATTTTCGTATTTTTATGTGAAGTAGTTTTTGCTCCAGATCATTTAGGTTATTGGAAGATTTGTCTTTATTTTAAATGATATGACCACGTCTTGAATTACTGTATATATATGATCACGTCTCGTTGGCCATATACTATATAGACAAGAATCAACAACGCTGGTATTGCATTTTATATTACGTTTACACCTCCGTCTGTCGTTTTAAGTATAACTCATATAAACTCATCTAATAAAGCTGTCTTAAAGAAATGGATAATACAGAAATATGTGCACTATGCTAAGTAAGATTTAATGCAGAGAGTGTTGAATGTATCTGTCTCCCGGATTGTCATAACTTAGACTCTGTCAGAAGTAGATTTAAATGTAAGCTGCAAATTTAATGCGAGATTATTTCCCAAGGTAAAGTTAAATAACAGCACTTAATTAACAGAAAGATAGTTATAATACACAGCTTAGCTTTTGTACGACAAATAATATAAAGGAAACTTAAAATGCATTAACATGTAAGGCATAAACTACCAGTTATGCTTACTTGATAGTTATTTGCGTTATACCTAAAAACTTTGTTAAATCTGCCTTATACCTTATAAAGGACAACTTATCACCTATAGTATTTAAAAAACGGAAAGAGATATACACAATTTGATCTAGTTACAGTTATTCAGGGGGGAACTTAGAATACTTGTTAAACAATAACAAGACCATCTTATCCTCCTACCAAAAGATTACAAAATATGCAATGGATTTGTGGTGAATCTAATTAAATCCATAAATTTCTGGTATGAAAATCGGCTAACGTATTCGTTCGATGCGTAAACAAATTTTATTTAATTTAAATAACGGAAACAGATATACAAAATTTGATCTTGGGATAGTTATTCACCTTCAGGGAGAACCTTAGAAAACCTATTTAAATCGCAACCCCCTCCACCTCCAACCAACCCCGTGTAAAGGACACACATGACTTAAAACCCCTTAAATTGAAGCTCTTTAATACCGATGAATTTCTGTTGTAAGAAAATAATTATCTGCTAAAGCATTGGTTTGCAACGTTTAAAAATGTTATTTTGTAAATTATTTTTATAATTGTATATTATTAAAAAGAATGAAAGAGATATCGAAAACCTTGTTTTTGTGGTTGTTGTTTATTACATTAAGGGCTTTCGAATAGTGTAGATTCAAAGGGTAGGAAGTTATATGTATACAAAGAATGTGTAATTAAAATAATCCGACCACGCAGCTGAACCGCTGACGTGAGTTGAATGAATTTCAAAAAATAAGTTTATATGTTTCATGGTTGCAACCAACTATTTGGGAAATTGGTCTACTCACGAAGACGCTGAAAAGTTGCTTGCATGTACAAACTATATTAGTAGAATTTGTTTGCACTTGAGTGTCCAGCTAGTTCCGCTCGCAGCATAAACACTCGACCTTACGCTCTCTGATGGACAAATTCACTTTTGATGGTACTTGTATGGAATGTTACGTTTTTATAGATGTTTTGACCCAGACGGGCTATAGGGTAGTGTAAAACAAAGAGAAAGAAAGTAAAATAATCTACTACATTTACTAGCGAATTTCCATAGCAAAAATGAGCTATTGCAGTGGCTCTTATGGTAAGACCCAAGGTCGGGATAGGCAAATGAGCACCGATCATGGTCCCCAGAACACGTTTTCGGGTGTCATTAAAAATCATATATAAATATGTATATATTTATGTATGTATGTGTGCGCACTCTAACGGACGCATTTCAAGTCCGATTTTGTACACATGTTGGTCGTCTACATCGCTCGGAGGAGTTCGTTAGTAAAAAAATCCACCAACCGTGAAGCACGTCTTTTGACCGGAAGTAACTATGTTTTGAGATTTTTCCTACGAGAAGGAATTTGTTTTTGCGAATAAATGTAGGATTGTTATTCTGCACATTTTGTTTTTTTACGCGACCTTTTAGCTCGCTTGGTTCCCCAAAATCGATCAAAACGTAAAATACCCGGTTCAAAGCCATGTGGTGGATTCCACCGTGGGATTGCCGTGCGAAGCACGCAATGCATTGTGTATTGAAGATACTCCCAATACGGTGGTTGGCGTGCGAAACACGCAATGCTTTGTGTATTGAAGATACTCCCAATATGCGGATTGGCGTGCGAACCGTTTTGCAGCTATTCAGCACCGTCGTGAATAGACCTATTTCCCAAACTGTTGGTTGAAACCCTAAAACATAGGCCTATAAACCTTATTTTGGAAATTTGCTTAACTCACGTCAGCGGTTCAGCTGCGTGGTCGAATTATTGTTTAGATAAAACCACGAAAAAGTTTTCTCTTGTACGAAAACTCACAAAACATTTTACTTCTGATTAAACAACGTATCATTGGATCTTTTTGGCTTACGAACTCATTCGAACAAATTAGCAAAACAACTTGTGTACCAAATTTGGTTCAAATAGGACGTAAACCTGGTCTTTAAATTGCTAACGAACCACAAAAAGTTTTCTGGAGACTATGATCGTTGCTCTCCACCACTCCCGACCTTAGGTCTCACATTAAGAGTCAATGCAATAGTTCATCTTGCCTATGGGAATTCGCTAATAACTAAATACTCTAATATATATTTCCTTATAATGAAACAAGGGGAGCGGAAATCTGATAAAACTTAAAATTAATATGGATTAACTTTATATTTCTTCAGAAATATCGGCTCTTTTAAGATATTACTCTTTAAATTATATTGCTCTGTCACTATTTGCAAAGTAAAGTAATTAATTTTTTTTTTTTGTATTCTCGTGTTCATGCTTTAAACGCATATAATCAACACGCTATATCCTAAGTTTTGTATGAATCACATATGAATCAATTGCGCTTATTTTCAGCTCCCTCTCACGGGAACCAAAGGCGTATTATTTTAGTGTTTTTACATTAGTTTAACCCTTTGAATTAATTTAATCAAAACATTTCTAAGGCGGTTACATCGCTCTTGTACAAATTATGCAATGTAAAAAATGTCAGTTGCCTAGCTACAATCGAAGTAAAATAATGATCGTTTATTGTTTCAAGGGTTGCTAAACCCGCTTCCATCTGTACACGAGTAGTATTGTATTATTTATGAATTATATAAAGAACTATGGTGCAAAATTTCAGCTTTCTATTCTAATGGGAATCAAAGGTGTATTGAATAATGTGTACGGCTTCAGGTAGCTCTTGTATTAATTAATCACCACGCAAAATTAGGGCCGAGGGTGCTTAGCCAACGCACATACGAATCAGATCATACATACCTACCTACAAAATCACACTAATTAATGAAATGCCGAACCACAAAAACAAAAAACACGGAACAAGTTAATGGAAAGTTAAGTTTATTGATCTACTCAGATGTCTGCATGTAACTTATATTAAGTAAATTTAGTTTTTGTACGTAGTTGTGTTACATACAAACATTAATCATTGTTTAACCTTGTATATTTCAAGTTTAATCATTTTTATATAGTTTTATGAATGGTTACGGTTTTAAACGGAACTAAACTGGCTTAATTTATAAATGCAACAACTCTTTTGAAAAATCTGTTTAAAAAAACTAATAAAATGAAAATACGTATATGTCGATTTTATTAAATCCTTATTAAACAGAAGTATTAATTTTGTATCATCTATACTTTTGGTGCTAAAACATTCTTGCAAACAAGCACGATATTATGTACACTGCAAATAATATAAATAAAATAAAATTGTTTGTGATTTTGAAATAAATCATAAACAATTAAGCTCATATGGTAATTCACGCTTTACAAAAATTTAAACATTCCTTTTTTATTTGACCGGGATAATCTAGAGAATGGCAGAACCCCTTTTGACGAAACTCGAAACTTTAATTTGCATGTAAAGGTCATTTCAAATAATCTAGGCTACTTTAATTACGTAAATATTTAGGGTTCTATGTAAAAACTATGGACAATGTGTTCTATGTAAAATCAGGGGTTTTGCGAACGTAAGTGACACGCAACCATCTATACATATATAAATAAAATTTAAGGGTCTGTCTGTGATTTCAAAATACAGTAAAAGCTATTTTCTAAACTCATATCGTTTTTCACACATTACCAAATCCTAAACACAATTTTATAAACGTTTTACCTGTTGGTCTGTCTGTTTGTTTGTCCAGGCTAATCTCCGGAATGGCTGAACCGATTTTAACGAAACTTTCATTACCAGTAAAGAACGTTTCAGTGAATAGTTTAGACTACTTTTTATTCCAAAAATATTTAAAATTCCTGTAAAAAATTAATAAGTTATAAACAAAGTTAAGTATTTTGTGGACAAATGTTGCGGATTGTCCGTTTATATTTCGACCTTTCTCTTACATTTTGTACAGTTCACAACCGCTCCCACCACACAACTAAGATCCAAATGCTTCTGTCCTAATCAATCACCACTTACGTAAAAATAACACGATATACAATAATATGTTTACATTGGCTTCACCACATGTCACCGCAGGGGCTGGCGAGCGAAGCGAACCCCTAGTTTTAAATAAAACAACTGATTTATATCACAACCTCAACACTTTGACAAGATCGTCTGTGTTTTAATTTACTATATAACCGGTAAATATACTGTTTGTCCCACGAAGAGGTCCCTATTTTTTAATTGATATGACAGACGTATAGAGCGCGCTACATACTTGAAATTCTACAGTCGTGACTAACACATATGTAAAAGAAATACCCCTGAGTATCAGTTAATTCTGACTGATCCAAACAAAATGGCGGGAAAACCAAAAAACCACAAAATCAGCAATCGTATTTTAAGGGTAAACCTACTTTTATTTAGAATAGAAACAGCTACAGCTGTTTAGACTATTTTAATTCTATCAGCTGACTGCGTGTATCCACAACAATGAACATATTTGGTAATAAACATTGGCATTTGTTATTAAGTTGCATTGTAAAGTGTCTTATGTACCATGCCGTTTTCAACTGAGCAAAAATTGAAATGTTGTTCCTGGGCTATTGCCTTTGAAAATGATTATGAAGCAATAAGGTGTTTTAGGGAAAGGTACCCAGGTGTAGTTCCACCGTCAAGGAAATCTATTCGTAAGTGGAAGACTATCCTACTAGAAACGGGGTCAATACAAAAAAAAATACCATAGATCCTCCAACATAGACAATGAAGAAATCGTATGTGTTGCTTTCATGGAATCTCCAAATACGCCTAATTCAGTAAGAAAGGTGGAATCTGCTACAGGGATACCGAAGTCATCTGTCCAAAGGTATGCCAAAAAGAACAAAATCAAACATTATAAAACTCATTTAGTTCACGGACTGCTTGAAGATGGTCCTGACAGACGATTGGAATTTTGTTCGAAAATAATTGAAAAGACTGACGTAGATAGCAAATGGCATGAAGGAATCGTGTTTTCAGATGAAGCGACATTTTATCGAACAGGAACTGTAAACAGGCATAATTGTCATTACTATAACACAAAAAATCCACATATCTTACAATTACAAGAAGAAAAATTAAAATCAACAGGTATAACATTTTGGGCTGCTGTTACCAAGGATGGTGTTTTGTCGTATGACATATCCCGACAAACAATGACTGGAGAAAGGTATGCATCAGTTTTAAGCAATCACATAGTTCCTCATCTTTCTCAGCCTGAGATGAAAGACGTTTTTTTTCCAACAGAATGGAGCTCCTCCGCATTATGCTAATGTGGCCAAAGCAGTTTTGGACCAAAATCTTCCTAACCGTTGGATAGGTCGTGGCAGCAGCTTCATGGACTGGCCCCCAAGGTCTCCAGACTTGACTGTTTGTGACTTTTTTCTGTGGGGCTTTTTGAAGGAGAAGGTTTATTGTCATAACATTGTGACAGACGATGAACTAAAGAGGTTGATCGAAGAGGAACTGTTGTTGATACCTCGAGAGTTGTCCAGCAAAGCGTATGACTGTTTTCTATTTCGTTGTCATCAGGGCATTGCGATCGATGGACATCAGTTTGAATAAGGTTTATGGATCAAATAGATTTAATTTATTTATGAGTTACTTATATCTTTAATTCCCTAACGTTGTTTAGTGCTTAGTAACATCGTTAAAATTCAATAATTATGTTGTAACACTTAAGCAAATAAAACTATTTTAACGAAAAGGAACTATTTCTTTGATATACCGCCATTTTGTCCTAATGTGTCAGAATTAACTGATACTCAGATGTATTTCTTTTACATATGTGTATGTTAGGACTGTTGAGTTTCAGGTTTGTAGAGTGTTCGGTGCATCTAATATATTAATTCAAAAATAGGGACCTCTTCGTGGGACACCCGGTATATCAAAACAGTGTGAAGTAATGTGAAATGTACTAATTAGATGCACCTCAAATACTGATCTGTAATTTTTATGTTCGTTCTGGAGTTATGGGTAGCAAATTGGCGGAAAATGGAAATGTTTGCGTTCATTGGTGCGTAGTAAATAATTTATGTAGGCCTCACTGTTTTTAAAAAACTCACTGTGCGTTTTGTGCCTTGGAACGAGTGCCTAAAATAGGGTTTTCTTTAGTCGCGTGTAATGGTAACGCACAATACCCAACTAGCCGATAGTAATTTTATTTATTAAATCACATCTGCGAGCGAAGCTAGTTTATTACTCCAATACAACAGGTCACAAGTTGTTTATTTACATGCAGGCCATTATTGTAAACACCTAATAGAACACGAAATGCATATCGGTTGAAAACGTTCATGTCTACATTTACAGTTTTCAAGAGAAGCCACTAGTAAAACAATCCGCTCTTTATTGGAAATAAATATGTATTTGCGATTCATTAGAGTCCCGTTCTATTTGT
>JAGFPH010000557.1:413210-436248 GCA_018207615.1 Philaenus spumarius
GTATTCGAGGGTTTAGTGAAGACGGGTAAACACAAAACCACGGCAAAAGAATGTCGGACTAAACATTAATAGTGAATTGTATAAGTGTATAAGTGTACGCACTCTAATGGCCGCGTTGTAAGTCCGATTTGGTACACATGTTTTGTTTCTAATTGAAGTAAGAATCGTGAGCCAACAAAATACAAGCGGAATTGCGTTTTTAAACGGGAAGTTAAAATTATTTGAGATTGTTCGTACTAGAGTGTAATTTTTGGGGGGGGTTTATGTGCACAAATAAATATAGGAGATTATTCTGCACATTTTGTTTTTTTACACGACCTTACAGCAAACCCTGTTCCTTGAAATAAATTTAAACCTAAAATACCGTTTAAGTACCCAGGTGGGTGATTTTACCATGGGTCAGCTTCTGATTCGAGCCCGCAAGGTAGAGCGCAACGAAGCAACGCGTAACCTGGGTTTGGAGACTGAGGTACAAACAAATTCTACTATAATATATTTCATAAACGCATGCAGCTATTTTTTAGAGTAGACTAATTTTCCAAATAGTTGGTTGAAACCTTAAAACGTATAAACTTAATTTTTAAAATTCTCTCAACTCACGTCAGCGTTTAAGGGTCGGCTCTAGTAAAACAGAAAGAAACCTGCGACTCCCTATAGCGGTGGTAGGTTTACACGGACATTGCTCATCCTAAATCCATTTAAAACCCGCAATTATTCAAATAGCGTTTTTTAAAAAAATACCAAATTCTTGGGGACAAAATTCTTCATCTGAATGGCTTGGTATTTTTTCGCTATAATTAATAGTTACAACGTAAAAATATATTTAAAATCACCCTATAGCGGCGGTAGGTTACACGGACATTGCTCAGCCTAAATCCATTTAAAACCCACAATTGTTCAATAGCGTTTTAAAAAAAAATGGGGACGAAATTCTTCATGCGAATGGCTTGGTAGTTTTTCGATATAATTAATAGTGACAACATAAAAAATATTAAAAATCAATGTTTTAAATTGTTAATAAATATTAAACAAAATGTTTTTCTTAGTTTTGGAAAAGCCATTTGCATCCATATTGGCCATAGTTTTAAAATGACATATCGTTCATAATCATCCGATAAAAAATAAAGAAAAAATTTGGATTTTAATTTAACATTGATGTTATGTATGGAGTGTCAGCCAACATGGCCGACAGCAAGAGCCGACCCTTAAGCAAGTCTGGGCCCCACCTTCACTCCCGTAGGAAAATTGTTTCTAATTCAGTTTGTTTGATCAATCTTATAACATGTCCGCATGTTGTCAGGAGGCAACGGTGGTCAACATTAAAAAACAACAACTTTAAAATAAATTTGAATTAGGCTATTGATCGTCTTTATCGCCTAAATGTTACTATTACAATCTCATATTGCATGTTAGCTAGTATATTAGAATATATACAGTATATATAATCTAATGTAGTATTATCTTTATAATTTCAGGGGGACATTTTTATCATAATATAATGTAGCCGAAGGCAACCCTCTGAAAATCGACCTGCGAAACCAAGAAGCAAAACCTTACGAAACCATATCGTCCTTGGGCTGATTCGTTTCCTATAAAAGTCAATACAGATCAAGGTTCTATCGTTTTCAATGTATATTATCTCTTAAACAAGTTTGAAATAGAATTAATTCGGAAATCTGAACTAAATACAATGTGTTGTTACTTTTATTAACAAAGAATAAAGGCTTTAAACAAACACAAATTTTAAAAACATAAACAAACAACAATAATTCGATCACTCATCTGAACCGCCGTTGTGAGTTGAGCGAATTTTCAAAACTAAGTTTATATGTTGTAGGGTGTCAACCATTTGGTAAAATGGTGTACTTATGAAGGCGTTCAGGTAAAAACCCTCTCGTGGATTTTAACCGGGTACTTTTATGCTATTTTACGTTTTCATAGATTTTTTTGCGAACCAGCTGAGCCCAAAAGGTCGTCAAACCTATGTTAACTTTGTTAAAACCCCAGAAGTTCGAAAAATTTCAAGAAATGGTTACATCATGTCAATAAACGTGCTTCCTGTTGTTGGATTTTTTGCTAAGGAAGTCCTCCAAGCGACTTATAGAGCCAAATTTGGACTTAATCGGACGTAAAATGCGGCCACCAAAAGGTGTTCTGTGGGCCATTATCCGTGCTCATTGACCACTCTCGACATTAGGTCTCACCATATGAGTCACTGCAATAGCTTATTTCTTCACTAATAAAAAACAATAGAAATTCTGTTTTCGTATATGGTTTTAGCAGACTGGGGGGAAATGTGTCGGTTGGTATTCGATCAATACGTCATCACAGCAAGTTCAATAAGAGGAGAAGAAACTTGAACACAAGTTTAGCATAATGCAAGATCCACTGATGGCCAAAGTTCATTGTAATTACGAAAGTTTGACTGTAAGCCTAAAGCCGTGTACACGAGACCAACTATGGACTTGAAAACGGTCCAACAAATACACGAATTGGGAAATTATTAAGCACGTTTTATTTTGTATAGATACCAACTTTTTTTTCATCAGTTTCTTAACAAAACGTAGAAGGTTTTACTCAAAAATGATTAAGTTGTGTAGCAAATACGATATTACACTAGAGGCTCCATCTTTGATTGCTTTCTTTAACCGACCACGGCAGACTCTTGGTAAAGTAAATACAGCATTGTGTAATCTGATATTTTCAATTAAATAGCGATTGATTGGGAAAGAGGCGCTTGCATCGAGTTAGGGTGATGGGGAGGCGCGATCCTAGATACGGACGCATACGCAGTAAGACCAGGATTTTTATATAATAGAGCAATATAAACCTAACCTAAAAAACGCTGTTAGTTGTTAAAAATGTTAACCCATTCTTAATTTGTAAATAGATTGTCATGGTCAAACTGAGTTGGTTCACCTTGTAATTTACAAGTTGGTAGGTCCATAACATGTTTTAACGTCCACTCATATTCGTTAATATTTATGTATATGTTTATTTTATTAAATACCTTCAAGGAAAATATAACAATTAAGATTCATTGTTTTAGGGTTTGTTGTCACATTTTCACCCCTTAGCAGCACGCGACAAAATGCAAATCTAGTTTACTTTTTCTTGTAAGAAATAAATGTACAAAATTTCAGCTCTCTAGCATTAAAGTATAATAATTGATATGTATTGTTTTATGGGTTGTTTTAACCCTTATATGAAAAATTATTCTAGCCTATGTTACTCAATAATAGTGTAGCTCTTTATTAGTAAAACTATTATTTCAATCGGTTCAGTAGTTCCTACATACAAACAAACACATTTTACCTCTTTATAATATTAGTATAGACTACGGGCTCCATCCCTGCGGTGACATATGGTGATGGAAATGCAATTACAAAATCCCTAATTTTGTTTATAATGTTTACATTTTTTAACAGGAATTTTAAATACTTTCTGAATATAAAGTAGCCGAAAATATTATCTGGTATGCCAGAAAGTATTAAATCATTGTTCCGAAAGATATAAATTCTCCAGTTTGCTGCGTAAGATGTTGCTCCTTCTTATTTTAATATAATGTCTTGAATGTTACGTTTTGGTGTTGTATCCTTGCAAGTATGTGTGCTAGCTAAATCTGAGTGCCTGTGTCTACGATCGTGAAATATTTTTGTATTAAAAACAAACTTTGCTTTTATGAGACTCTTATAATGGATCTGTGTTGTATATATGTATAAAGTAAATTTAATTTATAAATAGGTATGCGTTGTTAATGGATATAGTAGTGTGTATTTATTGGGAACTAGGTCGGCTGAAGATCACTAAACTTTATCTTCGAATTTTGTTTCATGAATATATTGTTTTAAAACCACCCCACGCAGTGTTTATTACCTCGGGGTTTCCTTTATTGTTTCTGTAATTTTTGTGAGCAGGTTATTTCGTTTAGTTTATAAAAACGTTATGTTTATTTGTGAAAATTAAATTATATTTTTGTAAATCAGAAGGAATAAAAAACAATCAATCAATAAATAAACCAAATATGGATCTCTGCTAAACCTTCCGAAGAAATGCTGAGTCTAACGGCTCATATCCCAGCTTTATACCCTCAGCCGTTCTCAATTAATTGATGCCATCAAAAAATATCCCCAAAAACTGAGTTATTCCAACTTTTAGAAAACGTATGTAAATTGTAGTTAAATTAAACATCCCTTATGCCGTGCAGTAATCAAACTTGTACACGCCTACTTAAGTTTTCCGTTTGTGGAAAATGTTTTACTAACTTTCTACTCAATATAAAACCATTTAATGTAAAGTTAGTTTACTGAATTCCAAACGAATGCTTTAATTCAAATAAAGTTTAACTTTATTATTTGATTTAAATAAAACACTTT
This sequence comes from Philaenus spumarius, assembly GCA_018207615.1. NCBI lineage: Eukaryota > Metazoa > Arthropoda > Insecta > Hemiptera > Aphrophoridae > Philaenus > Philaenus spumarius. The sequence continues at coordinate 417,587 of JAGFPH010000557.1, forward strand.
GATCTAATACAATCCGTTGAATTAAATCAGAAGTTTGCTAGTTCGCCTTTGTAAAGACCAACTCGTGATTGTAGGGTTGAATATTAATGGCTTTATAATTTATATATTCAAAGCTTAGTTATACATAAAGGATGTGTAATTAGAATACAGACACTATATATTAAATTTTAATGAGAAAACACGTTGGCGTTATGCCCGATGATAACTCCAGGAAATGTATTTAAATTAAGTTAGTAAATTGTAATTTTAATGTAAATATGACGTTTATTAAATAATTTGATGTTACCCTAGTAACACCTTGGTATTAATAAACTTTATCAATTGTATTCCGCTACACACTGATGGTGCGTTGTAAACATTATTTATTTCATAGTAACAAGAGTATATTGACATTTGTCTTACCAGTACAAACATATAAATGTATGTACACTTTGTATTTGTACGTGGATGTTATTAGCAAATTTCCATAAGAAAGATGAACTACTACAGTGTCTCTTAGTAGGCAGAGAGTACCGATCACGGTCCCCAGAACACGTTTTGTGGTGTCAATAAAAATGCAAACGATACTCACCTGCAATTATCGACAGAATTTACAGGAAACAAGAAAACTATTATAACAAACCAAAAGCAAAATCGGATAGCAAATACATGTTTTGAAATACAATAGAGATTTGCATTACATCACCAACAATATATTTAGGAAACAGGATTACACTATTGCGTCAAAGACAGGACACAGCCTACAAAGGGTTATGAACACGCATGCGAATAGTACGGACAAATTTTACACCACCGAACAAATCTTGCGCTGATTGCAAAATGAAATATATATGACAGACTGGGCGATCATCCAAGATGAAGTACTAAGAACATATCCCGACAGCTAAATTAATACAATGGCCACAAAATGTAGAATCAAAGTACACAGAACACCTCATCAATAAGAACCACAACTATTCTACGATCGACGATGACTTAAAAATACTACATCGGCGTGAAAAACGAAAATTACTAAACGCGTTAGAACAGTATGCAATTTACAGAATGTATAATAAATTTATTGTTACCTTTTATTTGGTACGTCACTAATCCATTATTATAATCCATTATCATAATCCATAATGGATTAGTGACGTACCAAATAAAAGGTAACAATAAATTTATTATAAATTCTACTAATCCGTAGGCTAAAATGCCAAAAATGGCAAAATTGAAATTACAGAATGTTCAAAACAACACCTAACTCAATGAGAAATGAGGTTTCGACTCCAACAATAGTTCGTCAAGGTAATATCAGACGCAGACGGACAGGACACCAAATAGACCCCCCCCCCTCAAATCTTTAACTGATATCAAGATCGCGCTATCATTGAACAGACCAGTACAGCGCGAGGCAGTAGGCCTACCGTATATGCGACCGTTTTTAATGTGTGACTTAGTGTGTATTTGTTTTAAATGTATGTGAAACTATGTGTTTAAGTGTTTAAGTGTTCATGACCACGGAATGACTCCTCCCGACAACTTGATAATGGCTGAATAGCCGAAACGGCCGTCGTAATAACACGTCGGTTATTTAATAAAATTTAGTAGCCTACGTCGTTTCTCTACAAAAAATTTTTTTTAAAAGCAATTAAAATTGTATATCGCCTTAGGAGGTTCACCCTACACGAAATAGGGGCCGTTTAAAGTTACAATATTGAGCTTTTTGAAAATGGATTAACTTTACTTAATGGATTAAGATTTAAAAGCAAAACTCCGACAGACCACACCAGCAGTAGGACCAGTTTTTGTGGATAGAGAGTGACTTACCGCATTCAGTGGGAACGTCTACGAGAAAAAAGAGGAACAATTTTTATTTCAAATTACAAATGTTTACTTCATGTTAAAAAATAACAATTACCAATAAACTTTCATAACAGCTTACTTTTTTACAATAAATTTTCAAACTGTTTTCCTTCTGCAGTTTGACATCGAGCGAGGCAGGTGTTGTAGCCATTTATAACGCTCTGTAGCATCTCAGAAGTAGGCCAGTCGGTAGGGGTCAATTTAGACCAAAAGTTCCAGTAATTTACAATACGGCTGATTGTTTTTTTATAAGTACATTAAAGTATGTAGATTAACATGAAAAAAAGTTACCAGTCTATCAATTTCCCAAAGTCGAAAAAAAAATCGATCATCATTTATTTTTCGATTATCTTTAATATTTCGAGCTGGGATGAAGATAGAGGAAAATAAAAATACCACCGTGTAGGGGAGGTATTTTTCAACAAAAAAGGATATATGTATTTATTTCGTCCGAGCAATGGTTTGTCTGGAAAAAATTCGATAATGCAGGCATGTATTTTGCAGCAGGGGAAATCACAAAAAGGGGACATCTTATTCATATATTAAGCGTTGGCTTATTCTAAATTGACTGAATTTTAATATATCGAATTGAAACTTGGAATAGGAGTTAAAATATACAGGGTGTATCAGGAAGAAACGGAAAGAATTGCAGGACGTGTTCTACTGGTGAAAATAATGAAAAAAGTTCCTTTAAACATAAGTCCGAAACCGCTTCGTTTTCCAGATATCCGCCATTTTGTTTTTTGTACAAAATAATTCATATCTAGAGAACGGTTTGACTGATTGAGTTCAAACGTGGCATGAAGTTTAAGCTGTCAATGATATACCTAAAAAAAAATAAACGAATAAATCCAATCATGCGTTTAAAAATAGCGGCTGTTTGAAAATTTCAAACCTAAATTACTCTAAAACCGTACATTTTAACGAAAAATGTCAAGACACCTTTTTTGTAGCCCTTTTGATTACCTATCGGATGGTGTAACTTTCAAAACAATCGGATGAAGGATAACAGTTAAGTTATGTGTACTAATTGGTTTGTTCAACCCGGCATCCTATACCAACACAGAAAATACTACAATATTGTATGGAAATTTCTTGTCATTACCTTTTAACTTAGCTATTATCTTTCATCCGATTGTTCTGACAGTTACATCATCCGATAGGGAATCAAAAGGGCTACAAAAACGGTGTCTTGACATTTTCCGATAAAATGTACGGTTTTGGAGTAATTTAGGTTTGAAATTTTCAAACAGCCGCCATTTTGAAAGGCATGATTGAATTTAATCGTTTATTTTCCTTGAGGTATATCATTGTAAGTTTAAACTTCAAACCAAGTTTGAACTCAATCAGTCAAACCGTTCTCTAGATATGAATTATTTTGTACAAAAAACAAAATGGCGGATATCTGGAAAACGAAGCGTTTGCGGACCTATGTTTATATGAACTTTTTTCATTATTTTCACCAGTAGAACACGTCCTGCAATTCTTTCCGTTTCTTCCTGATACACCCTGTATATTTTAAATATTTATGCTGAGTCTCAGCTTGTTATCTTGAAAGTGACCCGATCTAGGAGTCGATTTCGATTATCGATTTTAGGAGTACCGGACCCACGAACTAATTTCAATCTATTCCAGTTTCGTCATTTTGTTGTTTTACAAGTTGAGTACACCAGTATAAATATTCTTAATAAGCATAAACGATTTTTGTCATGCTATTTTTAAAAACGAGGCGCTTGAAAATAGTCTTCTGTTTTACCTATCTCGTTTTAACTATAACACCTTTGGATTCAACGACTCCATTTTTGACATTTTTGAACATATCGATTTAAAAATTGGTACATAAGTTAAAAACACAATTGTTTTTTTCTATACTTATTTTAAAAAGTATATTCAAAAAATTGACTAATCTGCAGCCGATTAGCTCAAGCGTTTTGATGAAAAATCTAAAAAGGTCTAAAATTATACTTTTTTAAGTTACTTGTGCTTTGAAAAGTAAATAATAAAAAAGGTTTATACTCCTTAATCTTGTTTGAATCTATATATTTAACTTGTAAAAAAACTTTCAGGTCGATATTTTAAAAAGTTTTTAAACTGGAGCTGTTTAAAATGAATTGGTGGGTCCGGTACTCCTAAAATCGATAATCGAAATCGACTTCTAGATAACAAGCTGAGACTCGGCATAAATGTAAAAATATATATTTTAACTCCTACGTCAAGTTTCAATTCGATATATTAAAATTCGGCCAATTTAGATTGAGCCAAAGCTTCATGTATGAATAAGATGTCCCCTTTTAGTGATTTCCCCTGCTGCAAAATACATACCTGCGTTATCGAATTTTTTCCAGACAAACCATTGCTCGGACGAAATAAGTACATATGTCATTTACCTACAGGGTGGTATTTTTTATTTTTCTCTATCTTTATCCCAGCTCGAAATATTAAGGATAATCGAAAAAAAATTATAATCGAGTTTTTTTTCGACTTTGAGAAATCGATAGACTGGTAAACTTTTTTATGTTAATCTACATACTTTAAGGTACTTATAAAAAAAAATCAGCCGTATTGCAAATTACTGGTAGTTGTAACCTATACCGACTGGGCTAAAGGTATTTCGTTTTTGTTTGTAATAGTAAAATTAAGCCATATTCAAAAAGCCCCATATTATAACTTAAACGGCCGCCATTTTGTGTAGAAGGAACCTTTTGATGTCTGATTTGCGGCATTGTGTTCTCCTAAGATATACCTTATACCTTTAATTTGATGTACTACTCGACCTATGCTCCTATTTAAGATTCTCCTCCGACTCCCTAATGTGATGCAAAATTATAATCGAATATTTTTTGGTAAAAAAAACGATGTGTCAAGTTTTTTTGCGTAATCTGAAATAATTACAACAATGTAACTCCGTTACAGACTTTTGAGACGTCCTTTATGTGTATTTATGTGCTTGCACTCTAACGCCCCATTTAAACAAAAACAAATTCTACTAATATATTCCGTACACGCAGACAGCTATGTATCGCCTTCATGAGTAGATCAAGTGACCAAACAGTCGGATTAAACACTAAAACAAATAAAGTTAATTTGGTACATTTGCTCAGCTCACGTCAGCGGTTCAGCTGCGTGATCGGATTATGTTTAATATTAGTATTTCCGACAGAACATGAATTTACATAAGTAATAAAGATGTTTCTCGAGCACAAACTAATTGTCTGCTATTTATGAAACGAAAACCTTCTCCCGAACTGAGGAAAACTGTGTTATTCTGTTAATGTAATGTTCTTAGAAATCTGGATTCGTATTAATGTTTCCCAGAAAGAGCTGGAATTGTACAATTACGGAAATTAGTCGATTCTATGAATCGTAAAACCTGGATACAGTAAGTGAGGCTAATGATAAGAAGTAACTATTTATTGTATAAGCCGTCGTTCTGAAAATAAGCACTAACACGTGAATTATATTTTAATCATATTTCCCCGTCAGACTTTAATAATATGATTCAAGTTTATATAACTGGATAGCAACAGTAATTGATAGGGTGACTGGGTGAAATGTTTATACTGGAAATGTATGAGCCTGTAACACATTCGTATACTACAAATACTCATACTCATTCGTATGAGTTTTTATTTCGGATTTAATAAACTTATTTAATTCTATTGAATAATTATCAACTAATATTTATATTTAATACATTAATTAGATTTATAATAATAATATATCAAATATGCAGTAGTAATGTATGTTTAATAAAACTATCTAAACAAACAATGTACAAGCTCCTTAATATCAAGAACGTAAACATTTTTAAGTTTCTATGGCCAATTATAAAGGTGAAACTCTCATAATTAATTGGTCAAATAAAACTATACAAAATATTTAAGTACTAGATGAAACTGTTGAGAAATGTACATTAATGTTGCGATGGTAAAAATCTCATCTCTGTCATTTTAGGCAAGAACACAACACGGGAAATGTGACAGTTCACGCTTGTTTCAATATTTTTGTTACTATCGAATTTCTATATTATTAAAGATGAGCTATGCAGTGTCTTTATAGTGGGACCTAAGGTTGCGGGAGTGGTAAATGAGCACCAATCATTGTGCTCAGAAAACGTTTTAAGGTTTTATACGTTTTCGCACTATAAAAGCAGTAGTTTAGGTCCGATTTTGTATAAATTTCGTACACACGTTGAATTCTAAGTCGTTAGCAAAAAACCTAAACTTTTTAAAATTTTCATTCCAAAATTAAACATTTTGTGGTTTTACCTAACAAAATAAATATAAAAGTGTAGGCTATTCTGCACATTTATTTTTTTAGAACACCTTATAGAATGCCTGGTTTCCCAAAACGTAAACGTAAAATACTATGAAAGTACCCTGTTCAAACCATGTGGATCAGCGAAGCGAACTTTTCTGCTGTGAGCAAAACGAATCAATCCATAATCCTGGGCTGGAAGCTGTGGGGCAAACAAATTGTACTAATATATTTCGTACAAATCGGTGCTTCGGGTATAGAAAAATTTCCCAAAAAGTTGGTTAAAACCATAAAACATATAAACCTAATTTTTGAAATTCCCTCAACTCAAGTCACCGGCTCAGCTGTGTAGTAGAACTATTTTAGAAAGTGCATTCGTAGAATTTAGATGAAATCCTATTTATGTAGTATTTTATATAATTTACCCTTATTTTAGAACCTATATAAGACCTACATGGAACAATATAACATTTCACATCATTTTAAAATAAATAAAACATATGAATATAGGTTTGTTTTATACTTCTTTGCCCAAAAACAAACCACACTCATCTTTTTTTGCGCCATACTTTGTTTGGTCTACTTTATATTGAACAATAGAACTTATCTCTGTATATACGAGTATAAAGAAGGAGTGTTGACTGAATGACTGACTGTTTCATAATCAACGTACAGCAAAACTCTATGATGATTTGAGCATTAAAATTTTCAGTTCACCTTTAAACCACTATAATGTAAGTGCACTAAGAAAGGATTTTGCTAACTATTAATTTAAAAAATGGAAATTAGTACAAATTTGGGTATAACAAAATAAAAAACAAACACAAACGACAAATAAACAATAAAGTCTTACCTGTCCTAAACAGATGATTCGGATCATAAAATGGTCACAATTTTAGGTTAGGACTGTACTGAGCCAAAACACGTTTCTTTAAAGCATTTCGTTTTATTCTGAAAGCAACCAAATTGGCTAATTTAGAACCAGGTGATTACTCAACCAAATGATTTTTGGTTCAGGTAATCGCAAACACATGCAACGAAAATGCTTACTATATCGTAATTCAAAACAAGTAGGCCTATTATTAAAATTTGGTAACTTTGTTCTTTACCAAACCTAGACCAGTTTGAAATACTGATTTACAGTATAACATTTTGCCCATATTTTTGACTTAAAATTGGTTTGTTTTTACACAAATAAAAAATCTCTGTCTTAATCGATCGTCAATCTCGTAAAAATTTCATAATATAAAATAATCTGTTTGCATTTCCTTTGCCACGGGGCTGTCGAGCGAAGCGATCAGGGGGCCGAGCCCTCAAGTAGGCTATTGCAAAAATAGCCAAAACAGTTTTACACAGCTATTTACAAATGTTCTTGGAAACGACAATATGTATTCATTTAAATCAAATTAAAGTTAAAGATGTATCTGTCAATCAGCAAACCTCGTTAAAAAAAATTAAATAATTCAAATGGAAATCTCGCTTCAATCAAAGGATGAAGGAATTACATAAAATTGGTTTCCCATTGAGTTCTTAATTGAGTTTGAAAAAGTAAATACGTTTCGAAGATGTCAATTTCTGGTCTATTGAAACGTTTACGACCGCGTAACTCACGGGAAATTTATTCTAATTTACAAGTTTGAAAAATAGATGTTACTTCATTATATCACGTACTCATGAAATAAGATGAGTATTCTTTTCCATTGGTTTTCATATATATACCAATACAACCTACGTACTTATATGTTACTTCATATGTGTAATCTATACTAATATTATAAAGAGGTAAAGTTTTTTTGTTTGTAGGGGGTAATCTCTGGCACTACTGAACCGATTGAAAAAAAATAGTTTTACTAATAAAAAGCTACACTATCCCTGAGTAACATAAGCTATAGTTAATTTCGATAAAACCTTTTTTATTTCAATATTCTTAAATCAAGTCGGAAAAAATTCTAAGGTTAGGTCTAGAATGATAAACCAACGCATGTATTTACATTTATTAACATAGCAACCAATTGAATAAAATAACAGATCATTAGTTGTTTGCTCCAATATTTCCATTAACAGCTGATTTCAAAATTTGAAGCAATTATTTTTGTATTTCTATCTTTTAGGTTAGGGTTTTAAAGTGTAGACTTGAGCCTTGCTGGTTCGTATAACCATTATTATAACCGCTGTTATAAAATAAAAGAAATAATTTGATTTGAACATTTAACATTATTTATCATCTTAGTTTGAGGTTTACAAACCCCAAAGATATTCTAAACTTAAGATTGTTAATATTTTACCTAAAACAAAACTAACTGCATTCAAAATTTGTTTTCTATTTAGAGGGGCTAAATTGTTCAATATTTTACCAAAGGAGTTCCAGTTGTGCAGTACATTTGTTAAGTTTTCAAAATCAGTAAGAGAATGGCTGTTTAGGATAAATGATATTGAGTATCTTTTAAAATAAAAGTGGCTGTTATATTGTTTGTATGGAAATTATGTGTTTTGTTTAAGAAGATTGTAAATAGAATTATAAGTATATCATAGGATTGATTAAGTTTAGCGTTATTTATTAATATTGTTTTTAGCAAGGAGGCTTATTATTATTTGTATTTTTGTTATTATTGATTACACCCTTTAGAATTAAAATTAAAATTTTTATTTAAAAATTAAAATAATTACTTTTTAAGTACTAAGTGTAAAGGGCACCTCAGAAAGATTTTCTTCTTTTATTTTTCTAACTCAAGTGATAAAAAAAACGGTAGATCCTAAGCAGGCTTATCCTAAGGATTACCTAATTTTCCATGTGTTAAGTTATGTAGAAGAATTATAATTAGTTCATTGTTGTTTTGTTTTGTTTTTTGTTTGCTGTAAATACAATGTTATAAAGTTATGTATGTATGTTACACATGGAAAATAAAAATATCTATCTATCTATCTATATATTATTAATCCTACACCTTCATTATAAATAAAACATAACATATGTTTTTAGAAGGTTCCATTGAGGGTTGGCGTGCGGAGCACGCAGGGGTCTCCTCTAGTATATATAGCCTATAATATTAGTAAAAAACATTTTAAATGACGTCATCCCATACACAAATATATACAGTGTGATTGAAAAGTCCCAGAACGGTGTAATATATTTTTTACCATTATAGATAAAGTAATGAGACTTGGTATATCAATAATAGCCAGAAATGTCTACTCTTTTAAGGTATTATTACTTTTTTATCCCTTAAGGGGGACGGTCCACGAGGAGTCAGACAAAATTCTTAAATATCAGCATAGGTCGAGTTTGGTATCAAATTGAAGGTCTTAGTTAGTAGAACACATTGCCGCAAACCGGACTTCGAAAGGTCCACTCTAACCAAAATGGCGGCCCTAAACGTGTTGAAATAAATTGACATAAAGTTGCTAATATCTCGAAAAGGAAGAATTTTTAGAAAAAAATTCAGGAGACAAAAAATGTTTATTTCAAAGTGCTTGACCTAAACAAATTGCTCCCAAATCGATTTCGTAAATTTTATTTTTACTCCTTCATCTTAGAAAATTTATTATAACACAGTAAAGCTACGCGTACACTACATCGAGCGGTACGACTAAACCAAGGTGCTCACACCGCATCGACCGGCACGACCCAACGGTACGAACGATGAGGATGTATATGACATATTTTACTACGTGACTGGCAAGAAGACGAAGCCATTTGAGTACTCAGCCTCGTCGAGTGAGGTTGTGTTGCCACTGTTTCTTATATTGTAACAAAATTTCGATGGAAGTTGATGCAAAGCTGCACGAAAATACTTACTGTACATTTGGCGAGTACATTACCAGACCTAGTTGAAGATGACGCAAAGTTTTTGTGAACACTTTAGGATGACAAATTTGAAACTCTTTTAAACATTTTGTAACCTGAACTTCAAAGGCTACATCTATACTAATATTATAAAGAGGTAAAGTTTGTTGTTTGTTTGTATGTAGGGGGTAATCTCTGGAAATACTGATCCGATTGAAAATAGTTTATTACTTTCTCAATATACTATAGTATAGAGAAAGTATAGTGATCACAAAAACAATCGATGTTGAGATTTTTGTGGAAATATCCGTTTTAGGAACCCCTGAATCCAAAAAAGTGGTTTTTACAAAATGTCTGTCTGTATGTATACAAAGCTAGAGCGAAAACTATTCGATCGATTTCTAACAAATTAGCACCAGACATGTCAAGTAGGGCTGTATAGATGCACGAAAAACGGTTTTGAAAATTTTTGAAAAACAACCCACATTTTGGCAAAAAAACGCCAAAAATCAGTTATTATTTTTTATAAAAAAACGGCTCTAACGATTTTGATAAAATTTGCTTATTTGTAGCGTTTAATGTACCCTACCATATGCAAAAGACCGCATCTTTCTAAAAATTCTCGTTTAGCTAATAATAATAATAATAATAACTAATTTTTGGGGGGTTTTTTAACATAAAAGGGATTTTTTCAAAACCTTTTTTCGTGCATCTATACAGGCCTGATTGAAATGTTTGGTGCAAATTTGTTCGAAATCGATCGAATAATTTTCTCTCTAGCTAATAATAATAATATTTATTAGTTAATCTCCTAGTTTAGAATCCCCTCTCCTGCCCCTCTTATAATAATGAAGTCACTGTGATTCTGTTAATAATTCAAATACGTTTGTGAGAAAGTATGTTCCAGTTTCTGGTACCGTTTATTACTAATAAAAAGCTGCACTATACCTGAGTAACATAGGCTATAATTCATTTCGATTAAATCAGTTTTTATCTCAATATTTGTAAATTTAGTCGGAAAAACTTCTTAGATTATAATTCTGTAATATTTCCATTAATACCCGATTTCACAATTTGAAGCAACTATTTGTATTTCTAACATTTAGGTTAGGTTTTTATTAAAGTGTAGACCTGAGCCTTGCTGGTTCTTTTAACCTTTATTATAATTGCTATAAAATATACGAAATAATTTGATTTTACATTATTTACCATCTTAGCTTTGGGGTTATTATTAATCCTACACCTTTATTATAAAGACAACATAACAATATGATTATGTGTGTAGAAGGTCCACGCAGGGGTTCCCCCTAGTATACTATATAGCTCTTGATACTTTTGTACCAAAGAAATAAGTACACACACATCCATCTTGTCCCCACAGTAATCAAAACTCAAATGGAGAATAGTCCCGGTCATAGGTGTGTTCTGTGGTTTCACTGTTGTTTGTATAGGATTATGATGCATACTACGTCTACAACTATGTAACAGTATTTACAGTGCTTGTGTTAGCAGTATAAACTTATGCATACAAATGCACACTTCTGATTTATCGCTGTTGACGGCTGTTAGGGGTTGCCATTAGTCAATTTCTTCAACAAACAAATGCAGAGTGTTTATTGATCGTGCGACGCCGTATATCACTCAGGATGTTAACTGCATGTATTGCAAACAGCAATATATTGCTTTATATATATATATAGTCTGCACGGTATGTAATACGTCATCCGACGAGCAGTACATTCAACGAGGAAACGAATCAAAGTAGAAACTTGGTTCAAACTATAACCTCATTGTTTTGCACTTAAACAATCTTAGGAGTTTTAAAAAATCCCAGTCATTCAAAAGGTTCTGAATAATTTTCGAATCATAACATAGTCGACGAGCTATTGCAAAGACTTTTATGGTAAGATCAAAATACGTGAGTGACCTATGAGCACCGATCATGGTACCTAGAACATCTTTTGGTGTGTAATTAAAAATTGTAACGGTCGCAATTTTTGTAAAATTTTAGTTTTCTAAGTCGCTTGGACGAGTTAGCCGGAAAAATCCAACAGCAGGAAGAATGGTTTTTGACCGTAAGTAACAATTTTGTTGGTTGATTTCGATATTTTTTCTACTAGAATTAAATCTTTTTGGGAAATCTTTGTGGGAGATTATTCTGCACATTTTGTTTTTTTACACGACCAATAGATTTGATAGAAAATCTTTTATCAAAGAAATTTGACGATTCTTTGACGAAAAAATTCGTTCGTCAAACTTTGATGAATCTTCGCTATGTTGTAAACTTTGATAAAGATTTTCAAAAAAGAATAACAATAATGTAATGAAATATTAATATAGTACGTAGTTTTTAGGTAACCTCCTAACCTCAAAATACACTTTTTTCAGTTTTCATATCTTATATTGTGTTCCTTTCCTTTTATATTTCTAATACGAAGGCAAAATTGACTTGGAGAGTTGAAGTTATGAAAACTTTAATTTTACATTATGAGAGAGAAGAATGTTTGTGGAACATTCACACAAATGAATACAAAAACCGCGATGTAAGGCACAAACCGTTAGAACAAATTACCTACAAGTGTTTTGCAGTCTGTAGTGGGTTGGCAGTGTAGCCTACGTTTATGTTTTTTGTAAAACATCAAAGAGACTCTGATTATGTTTACTTTGTTGTAAAATTATATTTACAACATTTTTTAAGATTTGGTTTTGAAATTTTAAACCCCGCCAGCACGTTATAATATGAATCACGACATTTCAACTGTAATTATTTAATAATTGTTAATACATAATAATAATACAATAATAAACCGAAACATAACACTAAAATATATCTAATTAATAAGCCAACTGATCAAAAAAATTTGACAGGTGTAATAATATTTCTTATTTGAAAAATCTTTGTCAAAGATTTCTTTGATAAAAGTTTGACCAAATGTTTGACAAATAACTTTTATATAGTAATATGCCACTTACAAAATCGATAAAAGCATAAAATACATTACAAGTACCATAAAGACCTTCTAGTCCGAGGCCGAAGTCCGGAGTGCAATCTCGTGAAGAGCGTTTGTCCGCTATGAGCGAAGCGAAGCAGCGCGTGAGTCGAAGCTGGAGGCTTAGGTGCCTCAGTGCCTTCGTGTGTAGACCAATTTTCAAAATAATCGGTTGAAACAATAAATCGTATAAACTTAATTTTGGAAATTCGCTGAAGTCACGTCATACCAATCGAATGTGTGATCGAATTATTGTTTTTTATTTATTTATTTTTATTATACATTATGGAGTGATCAGAATAAATTGTATTTAAACTCTTCTTCGAAAGAAACCTCTTCTTTGGAGATCCTCTACACAAAGGTAGTTTTAAGAAACAATTGAAGGCGGATAATATTTACAACTATACTGCAAACAGAATATTTTAAGTCACTTAATCATGCATTTCTGGTTTAAAACTATATTTTAGGTCAAACAATTTAAAATCTCTCTAAAGTTTACACTTTACTGCATCTCGCTGAGATTTATTAGATAAGACACGTACCTCGGGCGTTGTTAGTACTCAGCGCTGTAATAAATCTAAAGTAAAGTCACGTTGGATAACTTTCCGCTAATGGCTTTAGTTGCACACCTAATCATACAGATTAAGTAATCATTAAATATCTACTTACTTTGCAGTCTTAGAGGGCGATTGTGTTATAGTGCAGCTAGTAGTTCTAACTTATAGTTTTTAATATGCCATAACAACTGATTACAACCGCCCGCCTCTGACCTGCACTTTTAACAAACCTGCTCGTTGCAAAACAACTTATTGATGTTACTAACTTATCAATTTTCAATGACGGTTAGATTTTTAGGCTTTTTTATTTGTATAGGTTCAACGAATAAGCGACACTATTTGTTCATCAGATGACGACTATAAAATAATACTTTTGAAAATAGTAATTCGTATTTCTTTTTCCGGGCCTCAAATCATGTTAATTTCTTTTTAAGAATATATAAATACTAGAAGCTGGTAGGGGCAATATATAGCCCCCTATACATAGGCTATATTTCTAAGAGCAATACCTCTTCGTGATGGCCTACCTTTGCGAGGTGGTCTTCCAGCGTTATTCATTACAGTAAAAAAGTACAGTTGAAATCATTTTATAATCTGTTTAATCTTATAGCCTAAGTTTTGATTTTAATTCTCACTTTGAAACAAAAACACAGCTACAATAACAAAACACATCACAAAACTGCACATTCAGGTGTTGTTATGATAGCTGAATTTTCCAATGTATATACAATCACCCGTTTTAACACTAAAATCACTTGATTTACACCTATATATTCCCATGCTATTTAAATGGGAATTATTATATACAATCACCTATTTTTAACACTAAAATCACCTGATTTACACCTACATATTCCCATGCTATTTAAATGGTAATTATTTTATTCCCGAGCATATTGTCGTGACACAATTAACAAAAATGAATATTTTACCACAAAACTTCATGCCCAGACCTCTAATAAGAGACCTCTCCCAGCTTTCTACGACCTACCGTTCGCTCACAAATTCATTTGCAAATTTTGGTTTACGGAATTAGATATATAGATATAACATATCTTAATATGGGAAGGTTTGCTTCTGTCAAAGTAATATTAAACAATTAGCAGTTCAGTTAGACAAGTAATTAGTAATGAGCACTGGGGAGTGGTGCTGCGCAGCGGGAAGAATGCGAAACAGATCAAGACTTTTTGGGAGCTTGTAGCCTTAAAGCGAGTATCAGTGATGGAAGGTTTTGTGAGTTGACCAATTTTTCTAATTATGTCTCCGACTCATTAAACGTAATATGTTACTAATGAAGTTATTCAAACTAATTGTTTCGAATAGCTCATTTCCTGAGCTATTTTTTTAACGCCAAACACTAGCACTTAATTTCTTTGTTTTTAGGTTAGGGTTGAAAATGTTGTCGTCTTGTCGTCACGGTGTTGCAAGGTATAGCTCCATTTGGTATTTACTTATAACTTAATGCCTTTATAAGAACCCAGGTCAACATCAAAAAAACATAAAAGTGTGTTTTAAGGTGAAATGAACGAATTGTAAATGGCCAATACTTCAATCAAATAAAAACCACTCAAAACTGAAATATTCCACACTTTTTGTTTAATTTATTTCATTAAAGAAGAGGACTTGCGATTTTTTCTGTAATTGTATATAAGCTAATTAACTACATCCAACTTATTTCCATGTTAAAATAAGACGTGTTAGCAACAGAACGGAATTACCTATTAGTAGTGCACGGTATTACCCCAGCCCTTCGGACAAGCGTGCAATGTAATATTTTTAGAAAAAGAGTTTTACAATCTACGGTTAGATATTTCAAGTTTGGAATTAAGAATTTGTAGAAAATAACATTTTTCAAAAAATGAGATGATTTCTGCTTTACTTGAGTTTCCAAATTAAATGTAAAAAATAAAAACGCTTAAGTGCACGGTATTGCCCCACTCTCCTCTAACATTATGTCGTATTAATGTACTGGTTTGTGCAAACTTCCAGGTATATCCTTCCTTACACATCCTTCCTTACATATATCTGTAAGTTGGAAGAGTTCAGGTTGGATAGCTTTAAAGTCAAAATGGTGTACTTTATCCAACTTAGAACAAGTTATATCAGCTGAGCTATGTATTTTAAACTGACCATTTTTTTGGAACTAATAGGCTACAATTTGTTATCCTATTTATACGTCTAAACGTTTACTTATTACTATCAGAGGTACCTGGGGCTTCACGGAAAATATCGGGTAAATATTTAGAGTTCACTGGCAAAAAAAAAACGTACAGTGAGTTCGTCCAAATCAATCAATGTTTCCCACTTAGGCTTACTTACATGATCTGCTATGCGCCAGTAGTGCAAAACCCACGATTTCCTGCAGTTTATTCGAGGTGAATTTCATGTCTAAAAGTACATTTCACCTAAAATATTTTCTACGAACGATATTTTACACTTTAGACGTATGCAGTAAATGCATTTTTTTCCTATTTACAACTTAAGAGCGATACGTTCAATATAAGCATTCGAGTTATAGATTTTAAAATAAGTTATTGGAGTTTGAAGTATAATGTTAAAATGGGACATACGTTTCAAAAAGCTTACAAGAAAGTCACATGTAAAGAAGGCACAACCAAAAACCATATTAAGTAAAGGAAATACATAATAGAGCTATGCTAGATTACAAACTTTATACTAGCATACGTAGTACTGGTTATCCTATTACTTTAAACGAGCAATTCTTGTATGTATTTTTGTTTGTATCTTTGTATCTGTCGCGGATCTCGAAAACGGCTCTAACGAATTCAAAGAAATTTTGTATTTAGTTGTAGTTCTGAATTTTAAGTACACCCATATAGTTGCATTTCGTGTAAAAACGCAATTTTTTGAGAAAATCGAATTTAAAAGTTGAAAACATTTTAACATAGGGTCTTATGGGTTGCCATGTTGGTTACAAAATAACAAGGAAATAGTAAATAAAGCGATCAAAACAGCTGTTTAAAAACAAGCCAATTTATACTGTTTTATCTGCTGTTCATTGAATCGTTTTTAATTACTGTTAAAAAACAAGCTAATTTATACTGTTTTAGCACGTTGGAATTAGAATAAATTGGGCCTGATTTAACAATTTATTTTGCCAAAAGATAAACTTGGCAAAGATGGATAAATTCTAACAGTCAATTTTGTAATATAGACCTGGCTCATTTCTGAAACATAGTATTGAGGTTATGTTAATCCTGCAATAATATTTACTACTGTATATTTAGGGCTGGTTTCAAAACTTTAGTTAATAGAAGATAGTAGAACTAGGACTAAAATCGTAATGAAAGCCTCTCACGTTTCTAAAGCATGTTTTTGAGGTTATAATTAATCTTGTAATTACTGTTAATATATTTAAGCCTGGTTTCATAATTTTACAAACCTATGTACAAACGAGCCAAAGATTAACGAGATTCTTTAGCGAATTTTCCAACTACGAGCGGGGTTAGGAGGCGAAGCGTCCAGGGGCAGAGCCCCTAGTAATGTAATAATGTGACATATTATTTAAAATTATACAATCTCATTTTTAGCATTTGCAGTAGGCTATGTAAAAGTGCGATATCTAAGGTTATTTTTCGATCAAATGCAAGATACACTCAAGTTAATCAAGTCCAGGCAAAATGTTTCACTTTACGATATTACTGTGTTTTATACCCCATAAACCCAGCTTCATGTTATTGTGTAATCTGGTAAATATTTTCTGATAGTAATTTTCTTCAAACAGAAACAGTTTATGACTGAGTTATTCTAATAATGTATATAGCCTACATATTTTAACAAACTTTGAAAAGAAACGCGAAGAGTTTTCGTGTAAAGTTCAACATTATGTTAATGTCAACATATAAGGTTTTTTTCTGTGGTGTAATATCGTTCGATGTAAGTGTTCTAAACATTATGGTAATGTCAATATATAAGGTTTTTTTCTGTGGTGTAATATCGTTCGATGTAAGTGTTCTAAACATTATGTTAATGTCAATATATAAGGTTTTTTTCTGTGGTGTAATATTGTTCGATGTAAGTGTTCTAAACATTATGTTAATGTCAATATATAAGGTTTTTTCTGTGGTGTAATATCGTTCGATGTAAGTGTTCTAAACATTATGTTAATGTCAATATATAAGGTTTTTTCCTGTGGTGTAATATGGTTCGATGTAAGTGTTCTAAACATTATGTTAATGTCAATATATAAGGTTTTTTTCTGTGGTGTAATATTGTTCGATGTAAGTGTTCTAAACATTATGTTAATGTCAATATATAAGGTTTTTTCTGTGGTGTAATATCGTTTGATGTAAGTGTTCTAATCATTATGGTGATGTCAATATATAAGGTTTTTTTCTGTGGTGTAATATCGTTCGATGTAAGTGTTCTAAACATTATGTTAATGTCAATATATAAAGTTTTTTTCTGTGGTGTAATATCGTTCGAGGTAAGTGTTCTAAACATTATGTTAAGGGTCGGCTCTAGTAAAACAGAAAGTAACCTGCGACTCCCTATAGCGGTGGTAGGTTACGCGGACATTGCTCATCCTAAATCAATTTAAAACCCGCAATTATTCAAATGGCGTTTTTTAAAAAAATACCAAACTCTTGGGGACAAAATTCTTCATCCGAATGGCTTGGTAATTTTTTGCTATGGTTAATAGTTACAACGTAAACAAATATTTAAATCACCCTATAGCGGCGGTAGGTTACACGGACATTGCTCAGCCTAAATCCATTTAAAACCCGCAATTGTTCAAATAGCGTTTTAAAAAAAAATACCAAACTATTGGGGACGAAATTCTTCAGGCGAATGGCTTGGCAGTTTTTCGCTATAATTAATAGTGATAACATAAAAAAATGTTAAAAATCAATGTTTTAAATTGTTAATAAATATTAAACAAAATTTTTTCTTAGTTTTGGAAAAGCAATTTGCATGCATATTGGCCATAGCTTTAAAATGACATATCGTTCATAATTATCCGATCAAAAATAAAGGAAAAATTTGGATTTTAATTTAACATTGGCCTTATGGAGAGTTAGCCAACATGGCCGACAGCTAGAACCGACCCTTAATGTCAATATATAAGGTTTTTTTCTGTTGTGTAATATCGTTTGATGTAAGTGTTCTAAACATTATGTTAATGTCAATATATAAGGTTTTTTTCTGTTGTGTAATATCATTCGATGTAAGTGTTCTAAACATTATGTTAATGTCAATATAATATAA
>JAGFPH010000557.1:436258-489980 GCA_018207615.1 Philaenus spumarius
AGGTTTTTTTCTGTGGTGTAATATCGTTCGATGTAAGTGTTCTAAACGTTATGTTCACAATGTATGCAGTATAACGGAACTATAGACTCTTCGTTTCATTTAAAATGCAACTAAAACCAATACAAGTAGTGAGATAAGAGACTACAAGCCCCCGTGGCGAAGCAAATACAAACTGACCATTGTATACTCTGATATTTTCATGGCAATGAAGATTGATTAGGACAGATGCACTTGGATCGGGGTAGGGTGATGCGGGTAGTGGTGACATATATATAACGTAAGACAGAGATTGAAATAGACATTCAGTAAACTTTGGAAAAAACAATTTAGATATATTTGTACCAGGATTTTTTAAAGAATATGCTTGTTTCAAATAAATATTCAAAGACATTCCATTGCAAACAAAAATATTTAATTGGGGTACCTACCCTATACAATAAATAAATTGCACTAAATTCCTATAAACTACAAAAATAAAAATTATTTGATATTAGATTAACTGATATAAAACAACATTTTCAATTCAATTGCTTAAGTCAAATGGATGAAATGGGATAAAATTAAATCAAGCAACAGAGAAGCATATCCGGGTCCACTACAGGGCGCAATTTTACTATTCGACCCTAGGCTAACCTATGGCAACAGAAATGCAAAAATAATAACAAAAAAAAATACATAAAAGGTTCTAACCTAACCTATTTAGTCACAGTAAGTTTACCTGTATTCAACATTTAACAGTAGAATATAAAACAACGTCGTTGTCTGCAAAAATATTAGGCTACAGGGTCGAATAGTAAGGTTAAGCCGGCGTTGGACACGCTGTGACACGCGCGCCAGACAGTGAACACAATTAATTATAGGTGGGGTCAGTATAATACACATAGGTGGGGTCCGGGGTCCGTATAGTACACAAGTACCAACATAAAAATACGAAATTTTGAACATTATTCTTATGCAATTATAGATACACAGTAAGAAAGGATTTTGTAAATTTTGTATTTACAAAGAAAAATATACGAAAAAGGCTTACTGTATTATAATTCAAACATCTGTTATTATCCAAATTCCACTCACTCATCACGAAATCTCAAAAACCACTGAACGGATTGGAATAAAATTTGGTATGTAGTTTCCTCTTGGGATTTAGGTGTTCGGAAAGGTTTTCAAAAAATTAGAAATTTTAGGGAGGGTTTGGGGGTCAAAATTACTAAAAATCCCCATAAGAAATACTAATTTGTAAAATGTAGAATCTGGTGGTTATTCTTCAAAACTAACAGTTTTTTAGGTTAGGTTGACAAAATTAAAATAAAGAAATAATCTATTATAACTTAAACATCTGCCCCTATACTAAATCAAACAGCTGGTTTGGGTCAAACACTTAACACAATTTTAGGTTTGGCCTATTTTAAACCAAAACACGTTTCTTGAAGCATTTATTTATTACATTAACAACCAACTTAGACAATTCAGAATTATTATACTATTCTTCACAACCAATAGTCTTTTTAGGCTAGGTGATAGCAAACACAAACAACGAAAAAGGCTTACTGTGTCCATAATTCAAACACCTATCATTATTAAAGTGAAGCTAACTTTATTCTTTACTAGACCTATCTGACCAGTTTGACATGTATACACAACTAATTTTATTTTCCATACAGGTAAAAAGTAAAAACGAGCAGTCTACTTACCAACTCGTTGTCTTTTATGTTTAAGCAGCACAATTAAGAACACAAATACACTTTATACCAACAAACACTTGAATATGTGTCTGTTTCAAAGTAAAAACACACTTTCACGGCGTTATTCCAACACGGAACTAAACATAACCTAAAAACACAGCTTCTAGCCGGTCACCGATAGATTGTTGAGGTTTGTAGTTACAACTGATAAACATGTGATGAAGAGATAAACAAGGCAGTGGCCGTGTGACGTAATCAACTCGAGCTACCTTTGTCTACAGCTGTTCCGATAACCCTGTTACGTTAAATAAAATAATGTTTTACAAACAAAGATGTTGTGACAGTTTTGTTCGGTTTAAGAATCTGCTTAATCGACATCTACAAACAAGAAAGTGAAACACACAGTTTCAAGTCAACTCTCTCGACGTAGTGTTTGATAATAATAACCAGACGACTTCCATACTAATTTTACTCATTTCAAAACAGCGACTACTACTTAACAACTAAATTAAAAAATTGGCTAAGCTTTGCTAACGAAAGACAGCGTACTTTTATTCCTAAAATGTATTATACTCCTATTTTCTAAAGTCTCCTATTGTTTCTTGTTGTCTTCTCTTGTCTCCTTCTGTCTTCTTGGATGTCCCCCCTATCATGTCATAAAATATGATATGAATTACAGACATCTTAAATCAGACGGACATCAAGGAAAGTGACGCACATTTATTGGGCACTTTTAGTGAACCGAATATAACAATGGACTATTTTAGGAAGTGCAATAAGTTTCTAGAATTTAATTATCTGTAAGTATTATAGTAACTAGTGTGTCATAATTTCATGTCACCCTAAAAATTGGTATTTTTATAATAATATTAATTATAAGTGATTTCTTTACTCACGTCAGTGATCCTTGTGACTAAAATGATTGATTATAAATTTTGATAATGTATGAAATATGTTTTTTAATTTGTATGTATTGTAATTATTTGTTTTTTAATACAGGGTGTTAAAAAGTGTGGTACTACCGAAATGTCGTTCAAATGGATTCCTACATCAACGTAAAACCTCTACTATTATTTTTCTGCTGTTTAAGATAGGTTAAAGGTAGTGTTGAATCACTTTTTAAAAGGTGTGTGTGGGGCGAAATGGGGGAAATGTCATTATTGAAATGGAAACCCATATCTTGTTGCATATAATTGGAAAGCCCTTTAAATTGCATGAATTTCTGTGCTAGGAAAATAAAAAATCATCTGAAGCATTCGTTCGGTAAGCTCCAAAATGTTATTTTGTATGTTATTTGCAAAACTATGTATTATTTAAAAGACGGAAAGAGATATGCAACATCTGATCTTGGGACTGTAAGGGACATCTTAGAAAACCTTTCCCCTCCTAAGATCCCATAACAATAATGTTTAGTAGACTAGTATGGCTTGTGATACATCAAACTGAAGGAATTTAAAAACCATGAATTTCTATTGTAAGAAAATAACAAATAAACTATGTTGAAAATATCTAACTGTAAGGACCCAGTTAGGCATGGGTTTTTTGTAGAACAAAGTAAACCAAAGAGTTTGTGAAACATCAAACTGAAGGAATTTAAAAACCATGAACTCCTATTATAAGAAAATAACACATAAACTATGTTGAAAATATCTAACTCTAAGGACAAAGTTAGACATGGGTGTTTTGTAGAACAAAGTAAACCAAAGTGTTGTAATCGACTTCTAACATAAAGACACATCATATAGCACACATTAGTTCTATAACAAACACATATATAAATACCTATACAAGTTCAACGGTAATAGGCACATTCATTTATTATTTAATGTTTTTCTATCACCAAAAAGGTATTAACTATGATATAATATCCTTATGATAGTAGGCTTACACATTTGACAAGTAAAGAATCGCCACAGAATGGTAAAGGTAGGCCTAGATAATTACAAAGATTGAAACATTTTTAACTTGTCTAAAACATTTTTTTTTTTTTTAAGGATTTGTCTAAATAAAAATCAAACTAATATAAAATTAATTTACTACATGTTTATGCGATAACACGTAAATAAATAGGAAGAATACACCTATTATATGTTATAGGTTTAAAGTCATGAATTTGTTCATACTTAATTTACAACAATTGAAATTGTTTATTAAAAATTTGTTTTCTCAAAATGAGTTCTAGCCTTTGTTACTCAAGGAAAGCGTAGCTTTTTATTACTAAAACCTAATATTAGTAGTTCCAAAGATTATCCCTGCTTTCCAAGTTACAGGGAACTCGTGAGAATGGAAGTTGTAAAGCATTACATTTGCTAATTTATTTCCAAGCAGTCAAAGAGAGATCAGTCGGAGCGTTCTGAAGTTCAGCGTAGATTTCTAGATTCCGAAAGTAAGCTGCTATTGAAACTGTTAAAAAAGATGGCTTTAGCTTTTCTACGAAGTAAGTAAACCATACAAAGGTATTACCGAGTTTTCAGAATCCATTAACTTTAGTTTAGCTGGAAAGGATTATTTTTTGACAAAGAGCTAACAGAGTTATTTATAAACGTTAAATAATAAAACATAGTTCTACTGCCCAAGGGTTTTTAATATAATATTTTGTGGGTGTTTTAAGCCGTTTACTTACTTGCGTTGGTGTCCACGTGCGAAAACACCTCACAGCAAAACTATCAACAGTAGTTTGCAATTTTTACCGCTCGGATCGCGTCGGAGTAAATTTCCAATATAAAAGTTATACACAACTAAATTGTCAATAGGATTTTTCCAAAACCTACCATTGAGAAGCTAAAGCTGTTTAAAGTCAGTAAACCAAAAAGTTTAAAAAACGCACCTAAATTACAGTATGCAAATCACAGAACCGGTTCGGTGGTATTTTGAAAGAACTCAGCGATTATAATACAATGCACTAATTACGCAGAAACGTGCCCAAAAGAGGGTGAAATATTCGTCTTTGGGCACTGATGAAGTCACAACTTTGGAACGAATCGACTTTTTCGAATGTGGATTTCTCGTAAACCTTCCCGAAGAAGTGCTGCGTCTGAAGGCCCAAACTATGGATGTATACGTTCACCCGTTCTCAGTAGGTGCTTTTACAAACAGACACGATTTTATTATATAGAAATGCAAATATTCATTTTTTAGCCTTAGAACTACTTTAAACTAATTTACAAACAGTACCTTCTTTTAAGACAATAATAGCACTTTGGAGTAGTGTCTACATCTTGTAGGCCGAGATTTCTATATTTTATGTTTGTGATATAATAACAGTGGTGCTAGTATTATTGACTGGCCTGATGGAGCTAAAACCTGTAGCCACTACTACATACATAGAAAGTACCACTATTGCCTTAAAATAAGTTATGTTAGAGATGTAAAATAGACTTTAAAATGTTATATGTTGTACAATGTGTATTACCAATGTTAATCTAATTGTCTTTTTTATAATTAAATGCTAATGTTAATACTATTTTTATGACGAATAATGTTGAAATAACACATGATTTAAAAAATACACACAAAGTGATTAAATTAAAATAAAATAAATAAATATATACATTATTTTAAACACTAAAGTCATATGAAAATACAACCCAAACAAAAAAATGTTCAAAATGGCCCCGGGTAAATTGAGTTCCATGTTGTCTAACAAAAAATAGCTGAAAATATTTTCGTTCAATAATGTACTAACCTATATTACTGTTGGGGAATTGATTTCTATTTGTTCTGCAATGCGGGCCATTAGTTTCACATCCACGTCGATATTTGCTTTGTCACTGGTATTGGTATTTTGTTTGCATACGCTGATTAACGTGGGTTCGTCTGTATGTCACACAATAGACAGAGAGCGATTAATTCATTTTTATATATTTGGATTACTGATAGTTACCGAATACAAAAATTTCCTTCCTATAATCAGCTGGAATCGCAGTTTATGTTTTATTTTGTGGTTTTATTGATTTATCGGTTTCGCTGTGATTTTTTATCTCACACCAAAAATCACAGCTGGACCGATACTCTGTAATAGTTCCTGTACATGTCAAAGAAATAATAACTTTTACCTTCAACCAATATGAATATTGCTTGCTTCGCTCTCCAACCTTATCGGCGACTGATGGCAAAAACAATGCAAACAAATTATTGATCGAACGAAGCGAGGTCTCCATTTTAACTCGACCGTTCGGCATTTCGTCTGTGTGTCTGTTTGTCTCACGATTACGGCCAAACGCCTTGACCGATTGTCATGATTTTTTGTATGAATGTTCGTTATTCCTAAGCCGAGCCATGTATACATACGGGTTTTTACATTTTTAATTTTAACCCCTTAAATAAAATAAAAATGGCTGCCGGACCGTTTCTCTCAGTGTAAGCTTTTTTCCAAAGCCAGTTTGTGGCTTAACCGCAAGTCGAATTTTAAAAATAATTACATTTTGACAGTATCAATTAGATTTTCAACAAAATTGTATTCTTTATTTTTTTTCCGTATCTCTTACGGTAAGCTCACAAAATGGCCGTAAACTTCAAATTTGTTAAAAATCGTCCAAGTTTTTGTATTTCAACCACGTTTTTATACGTTTATTGTAAACCAATTCAAAAGTGTTCCATAGCTTTTTTGCAGATAAAGGTTCAAAGAATTCATATATACCAGTAAGAAAATGACTGACGTAAAATTAACAAAGTGATTAGCTCAAGAAATAAGCATGTTCAGTTACGAAAGGAAAATGTTCAACTTTAGGCCTACATAAAAAGTTGTAAAAATTATTGTAATTTTTTTCATAAATGTAAACAAGTTTCGTAATTTAGTTCTCTAAATAGAATTGTATAAAAATATTTATCAATTTCAAATTTCTTATTTTGAAAACACCAGTTTTTATGTTCCTACTACAAGACTGCTAACAAAACTAGGCCTGTTTTGAATAGTGTAATTTAGGAATATATCCTCTGCCCAAAAATGACATATAATAATAAAAAAGTGTAGAGAATAAATCAAAGAATTAAACTGCATACTTGTAAATTATCATTGCAAATTTCATAAAAGTATTTGACTTAGCTTTACTGGAATTACAAAATGAGATGAAACGAATGAAACTCTCTCAGCGATAAAGGACATACAAAAATGACCGTAGGACACCGTGGGAAGTGTTGGTACATGGGTTGAGATCACTATCACGACGTTTTAACATCGTTTGTTTTCATTATTTCTAATACTGGAATATGATATGGAACTGCAAATACATTGTTAAGTTTTGCTTATTTAAATATGTAAATATTTAATTCTATGTTGTCCCTATAACGCGATATTTTTAGTCATCTTACGCATTATTTACCTAAATAAAACACAATGCCTCTAAAAGAAAATCTTTATCAGTTAAAGGCCAAGAAAAGAAAAAACGAGAACTAGAAATCCCGGAACAGCGGGAATTGCAAAATAATGTTTCACTGGCTAAACCTTGTGCTTACTTCCTTACTGGCACACTATTTTTAACCTGAGCTCAAAACCACATTTGTTATTTCAACGAGCGAGGTCTACTAGAACTACTATTTGTATACTCTGACTTGATCACGGAAATGAAGTCTGACCGGTGATCAATCCATAGCTAATATAAGATAGAGATCGAAATAGACCAACTCCAATAATTCAAATTGCGGCATGCGTTGAATATTTAAATAATCAATAATCAACATTTCCAACAAATTTGGATATTACCAAGTAAAGGAAACAATATAATTTGTAACACTAGATGTATAACTTAAAATACAGTAAGGATTTTGTTTGTTTCTAAAAAATCTAAAAAACTGTCAGTTTCGAAGAATAATTACCTGATTCTATATTTAATAAATTTAAGATGTCTTTTTTTTACTGTAAGCCTAACCTAAAATGTCAAGTTTTTTTATCCAAATCAGCTGTTTTATTTATATTAACAACAGATGTTTGATCTGAATCGATCGACCAATTCACGAAGCATCAAGTGGATACAATTTGCAGGACAGTATAATAATTAATTACACATTTGAATAAAAACCGTGCGGCACTAATCCTTCCCCACGAGCAGCTAGATTGATGTGGCATAGATTGACGATTCGATAAATCGAATAGTGACTCGGTACAAGATCACGATGGAAACGCGCCACTAAGTAATGCAAAACGTAAAATTAATTGACGACCTACTTATTTCATCTTATTAATTTTAATAGTAGTTTTTACTATGGGTCTATAAACGTGTTCTGTTGAACACTTGCTATAAATGGAATGTGCTTGAAAGCTATTTATTCTGAACAGGAAATTAACAAAGTATATTGCATGCACTAAAATTTAACAGCAAATTTTCAACTAGCTTTGCTTTGTCTATCGGGTACTTTAAAATTAAAGAAATATCAACATTGATTTACGTTCAGTACGTGTTTGTATCTGATTAATAATATTTGTTCTCAAATGTATTTGTTGAATAATGCTGGAAATAGTCGTTTCTATATATTACACCATTTTAGCGCTATACAGTATAGCTTTAAAGCGCTGTGTATTACAGCATTTTGATAAACAAAAAGTACATATGGATTTTATGATCTATTCAAAAGAACAAAATGACCAACACTAACTGAAGCATCATTGAATTTTCTTACACAAACACAATGGTAAATTTATAAATCTTGTGAAATCTTGTATGTGGAATCAATCAATTAGCAGGTCTAAAGGTGCGATAGTGAAACATGTATTTATTATATATTATATTATATCATGAGAAAGCATTTACTTCCTACAATAAGCGAGGCACTTGCCATTTTCTTCTTACTTTACAGCTTTCTGTTTTACGGCAGAAGCTTTCTCTTATCAACGCGTTATATGACGCATAAAAGAAACGTATTATACAATACGGTTACTGTTATCACTTCTCTTTGTATTATGAGTTCCCAGGGGATGTATGAAATGTTCACTGGTAAGGGTTGAAGAAACAGCTTCCTCAGAACACAAGACACTTTGATGATTTTAGAATAAACTTATTTTAAAAATTATACAAGAATATTTGAGTTTTCGTTATGCCTATTGATAATTTTACAAATAAGTTCAATAAGTAATGATTCGGATCAGAAATTTAGCAACACATGTTTGTTGAAAGTATTTACATTTATTACCATAGCAACCAAATTGTCAAATTTAGAATCAGTTATTTTTTTTAAGAAACAACAGTGTTTTTAGGTTATGTTTGTATAGCTACATTATATGAAAACCTCAAAACGACTAAAATTTGTAAAACAATCTTAGGCCACAATTTACGAGATTTTAAACTGAACAGTTGAATTTCAAAATGAGTCGGACGGAAAAGAAAGTAACGCCGAAACAGCGATTTTGTTTGAAGCCTGATTAAGTTTTAGCGTAACATTTTCAAAGGCCTTTTAGAGAATTTCCATAGGATAAATGAGCTATTGCATTGACTCTTATTAAGTATTATATTATTATTATTATATGTATCATATTACTATTATAATACCGTATGTAATGTAATTAATTATGTATTATTAATATTATTTATTTATGTAATACTTATCCATAAATCGAAATCGCCTTACTAAATATTACAATTACAATCAGTGTTAAACTTTAGGCTACCGTACACCGATTGCTATACAGCGCTATAACGCTATAATATACAGCGCTATAAAGCTACAATACATAAAGCTATACTCTATAGCTCTATAAAGCTATAATATATAACAAAGGTTATATGCAGCTTTCAACAAACGTTGCACAGAATACCAATTATACTTTATAGCTCGCTGTAAGTTATAAAGTTTAGCGATACATCGCACCTACCGAGATGGATATATACAATTATCGCGAATAATAGAGCTAGGGCATGCGTACAATGGATTGACTGCTATCCAACAAATTAGGTTGGTTTTCAAGGCGTGGTTTAATTGTATCAGTTGTCATAAAGAGTGAAAATAGACTATTTAACAGAAGAGTCGTCCTTGTTTGTGGTGAATAAGTCACACTCAACAGAAAATCCTAAATTTAAAGAACACGAGTATGGAAGGGATGGTGAACAATTTAAATAAAGGGGTGAGTTATCAGTAATTTTGTTTCATAGGAAACATTTAAATAAAATTGTTTAACAAGAGTAAACATATGGAATAAATTAATTTTTAAAACATTTTGATAGAAACTAAGATATTTCTTATAGCTTGCGATATCGAGATAAGTTATATCACTATCTAGTGTAGCGTTATATATAGCATAGAATTCGATGTACAGTAGCCTTTCAGTAAAACTAGAGGAATAATGTTTGCCTACCACGATTGGTTGAATACGGTACTTGATAAATCACGTTACGTTATTATTTTCGAGCAGAAAAATAATTCCTTATCAACTAAAATACCTGAAGAAAACAAACTTAACGTAGAAGTTATAAAAAGAGAAGAATATAATGATAATTCTATAAGCCAGTCAATACAGTTCAGACCTATAACATTGCTGTGAGTTGGAATGCCCCAGGTGCATTCAATTTCATGGTGTAAGCTGCTAAAGTATTGAACAGACGTTTCTACGCAACATTTCCTAGAAGCACTTGTATACAATATAACTTGTTATTACTTCAAATATTGTCGGTATGTTGGGAAACTATTGGCTTCGTTATTAAATGACGTGTATAGAATGTGTTTCATGGCTAAAACTTAGTTGATAAAGTGATTATGTACTAACAATACGTAGTGGCAAAAGTGAAGACTTAATTTTAAGAACAAATAAAAGGTTTACTGTATATGTCAAACATCTATTTATTACTGTATATTGTTTCCTTTAGTTATTTGTTTAAAATGTTCATTATTTAAATATTAATGGTGAAACTATAACGCATGCAGTAATTCGTATTAGTGGAGGTGGTTGTTTCTATTTCCATATCTGTCTCACATTCTCTATGTATAGAGTACAGCTCATGCGCCATTTAATTGAAAAATATCAGAGTACACGATAAAATGTTTCCATTGGCTTCGCATATTTAAAGGCATATTCTTACGGGGTCATGGAAGCACAGTAAAAATGGATTTTGCAAAATGTAAATGTTAAAGTTTAAGATTAGTGAAAGTTCGTGGTTTCACTCCCACAACAAGACTGTAACGACATTTAGTAACTAATTATACAAACATAATTATTAAGAAAACATAGTAAGCCCTCGTGAAGAATCACAGGCACAATAATTAGATACAAAATCTGAAATAGATAATTTAAAAAAATCCTATTTCAAAACAATAGACTAACTTTGATTTTTAACTCGGTAATGTGTACAATTATAAGGATTGTAAAACTGAATGACTATTTGTTAAAATTGTGTATGTATGTACGTTATTAAACATTTAAAGAAAGATAAAAATAATGTATTTTAATTGCTTTTTATTTCATATTGATAGAGCAAACGATTTAGAAGTTAATAATATTATAATAACTAAATTAATAATCCATTATGTTTATATGTTATATGATGTACGAATGTTTTCAAAGTTAATTCAGAGTTCTTTACCTTGAAGAAAATTCCTGAGTGTACAGTATGATTTCAATGCAAAAGGTCTGACTGAAGCCGCAAAATCGTTGAAACATGCATTCGTAATAACGTGTTTCGAATTCTATTTATAAATTAATAATCTGGGAAACTACTTTAAGTTATAAAAAAGGCTTTATATTTTTTACGTGTCAGCTTAAAATATTGAAATTATTGCTTAAAACTCCTAAAAAATGCGTTAAAAATAATCGAATTCTACTCATTTAAACTGTTGATTAAAAGGAGTAGCCGACGATTTCTTTCAATTTAACAGAAAAGCACGAAGCCTTTAAGAACAATTTAAGATATTTCACAACTTTTTAGGTTGAAAAACGGCGTCCGAAACACGTTAGTACGAAGTGCACATTTTTGCTGTTTTACGCAAGGTATAGAAGACCCTTAAACGAACATGTATCTCTTCTTTAAATCCGTATAAACGAATATTGATGATAATAGGTTGTATGTATATACAGTTTATAACCTCAAAGAAAAACTTATAAGTTATTATAGTATACGTTAAATTTATAACTCATATTTAAAAAGAAATTATAATGATTGAAGCTGTAAATATAATCCTAAAGTATAATTTACGCTGAGTTTTGTTTAGGTATTACAGATGATGGGTGAAACCAGCTGTTATATTATATGTTACTCACGTACATACGTACAAACTTATGTATGTACACACGGACGTACACTCGCTATTATATGAGTTGATATCTGACCCAGTACAAAGAATAATACGTATCACACTAGTCTCTGTTTACTGATCAAATATTTTAAGATTAATATTGTAAAAGATATACTGTATACTGTAAAAATTACTTCGAAAAGCGATTTCTTATAGTAATTTTTTCGAAATTCAGTTAATTAAAAATGTACCTTTAAAATAAACCCCATGATAAAAAACATTATTTTATGTTTAAGTTATAAACTATGTTTTATTGACATGTTTTTATCACTGTTTTATTGACAATTTACTAGTAACTCCTACATCAAACTACACAATAAACAACGAACGATGACAAATTATCAAGTAAATATTTATTGTTTTGTACACGTACATTGGATTCAACCATAATGATACTATTTATAACTAAGTGCCGGGAAACCTATCTACGATCAGCTGAGATTCTGATTGGATTCAGTATTGTCAAGTGTTACAATTGAATACACTGGTCTTTTAAAAAAACTGGGTTCAAAGAGGAAATAATAATGTGTAAGTAAGGCAATTGCAAACATGATGAAAATAATCACAAAGCAAACACTACATACAGACATCTCTTCTACAAATAAACCAATTTCCGAAAAACTACCTAAAAAAACTTTGTATACTAAATCTCGAAAAAATAATCAGAGGCGTTTTCGAGAAAATATTTACATAAATATAAAATTATTAGTTATCTATATAAATAAAAATGTAAATGTTAGTGTGTTTAAAATCTAAATCTCTGAGAGTTCTTCTGATTGCTTTGAAATTTTGACACAAAGTTTAATTTGAATTCACGCTTGTTTTTATATACTTTTTGAAAGACAACGCCATTGTTAAACGTAAAAACAACACAAACTATACTAAATTTCTTACGGCAATGGGAGTGCCATACTAAATAATAAACAAGTACGTTTATTGTTGATAAAGTAATCAGCTGTTTGCTTTAATATTTCTATTAATAGCTGATTTCAAACTTTTAAGCAATTATTTGTATTTCTAACTTTTATGTTAGATTTTTTATTTAAGTGTAGACCTGAGCCTTGCTCGTTCTTTTGACCTTCATTATAGCTGCTGTTATACGCGAGAATTTGATTTGAACATTTAATATTATTTACCATCTTAGCTTTGATGTTATTATTAATCGTACATCTTTATTATAAAGAAAACATAATTTAACGATAACATAACACGCGTATAGAAGATTCCAACGGGGTTGGCGTGCGGAGCACGCAAGGGTCTCCCCTAGTTTAAGAATGCATTGTTTTTGTTGTGTTTGTTTATCTAATGTAAGGTACAGCTTCCAAAGATGCAATACCTTACTTGTAGAATCAATTACAGGTAACAAAAAACATACTAAACTTTAAACAAATTCATAAATCTTTCATGATGTTTTACTAAGACGTTTAATTTTATCGTATGTTCAACCAACTATCATAAACTTAGAGGAAATTGTTTAAGATTATAGTAATAAATTAATAAGTGTAAAAATTTATTGATCTGGATAAATTAATATTAGTATTTAACAAAATATAAGTTATTTAAAAGTCCATCATAAAAAACAATTCTATAGTGCAAATGTATTTTAACAATACATTTTACAATAACATTTTCTGACAATATTATTTAAGTAAAACAAAGATTTTAAATGATATTGTATTTTAGTTGCATCCAACAATCCTCATTAAGAGCTCAGATAACCGGTTTCGACAAACCTACATACATTTCATAAACTTATTAGCGAATTTCCATAGGAAAGATGAGCTATTGTAGTGACTCTTATTGTAGTGAGACCTAAGGTCAGGAGTAGTCAATGAGCAACCATCACAGTAACCAGGAAAGGTTTTATGGTGTCAATAAAAATGTAATATGTGTCAATACAATGGCCGCAATTTACGTCCGATTTGGTATAAATTTTGCAAAAACGTTGGTCTTCTAAGTGGCTTAGACGAGTTTAATTTTTTACACGACCTTAAAGCTAGTCTGGTTCCCAAATAGTCGGTTGAAACAATATAATATATAAACTTAATTTTGGAAATTCGCTCAACTCAAGTCAGCAAATTATTTTAAAATTGTATGGTTAATATTATTAACACGCTAACAATATCGTTTATTACAACGTAATAGCAACAAAGGTATTAGTTTGTAAAACGTTTTAGCTAAACATTACGCATTAGTGAAATAAAATTAAACAATGATAAGTCAGAGCAACTAAAAACCAAAAAAATCTCCACTGTTAGGCTATCTATATATTAATAGGCAAGCACAAAAGTTGTCATCCTTTTTTCTCAGCTTGTGTGCATCGTAAGAGAAATTCGTGCTTACCGTTAGAAAGGTAGTGTCCTGTAGATGAGCAGAATCCCATTATAATTTACATCGGTCCTCAGGGATACGCCCCAGTGGCCCTCAAAGTTTCAATGTTAATCTTATGGAAGGTCAATCTTAAGCAAGAAGAAGAAAGATTTCTTTTGATTTTATCAGGGGCACAAAAAACAGCTGTTAGTATGAAAAGATTAAAACAGCTGATTTTGATCAACAGCTGATTTTGATCAACAACTGATTTGGATCAAAAACTGAATATAATTTTAGGTTAGGTAAATCAAGCAATAGCAATAGCGAAGCATTGCCGGGTCCACTAGTATTAATTAAACAGACAGTTAATTAGATAACTACGGATTGATTGAATTACATTCTACATGGGAATCCCATTCATTTTTAGACTTTACGATACAAAAATAAAGGATAATTTAAACATAGGTTCTTCAAAACTAATTTGGAACGATATTGTTTGCATGTGTTGTGAAAGTAAACACGATTATAAAACATCATTTTAAATTTTAGTGACATCCTAAAAAAATGTGTTTAACTAATTTTAACACCAAGTAAATCTCAAAGGAAGTGGTTGAGGGGCAAAGAAACTCAACTAATATATTTCATACCGGAGGCAGCTATTCAGCTATTTAAACATATAAACTTAATTTTTGAAATTCGCTCAACTCTCATCAACGTTTAAGCTGCTTGATAGAATTATTTATGTCAGAGATAACAAACAGACACATTTATACAACTCACATATATTTAAAACTGATAAGACGATTTGAAGATGGATACGTAAGTTCGTCGGAGTGAGTTAGACTCATAATAAAAGGATTATTTAAAGGGACAAAAATAAAATGGTAATTTGTATTAATTGCATTCCTGGTGGCTACTTCAAGATGTTTAGAACAAATTGGAAATATAAATTCAGACTTGGACAACATCTTTCACAATAAATTATTTCAAGTTCTTTATGTGGTAGACCTAACAGTTTTAGCTAAAATTGTAATTCAAAGTAAAAAAGAGTTTACAATGAACTTATTTATAAGTAAACATTATTATACCGTAAACAAAACTATTATTTAACATCATTGAGTTCGGAATATAGTTAAAATGACTTTTTGTTTCAATTAATTGTTGTTATTGTTATAGATTATAAAGTAATTGTTGTTTAGTGAATAATGAAAGTAGACTTATTTAATCTCCCATCATATTTCAAGTGTACCTTACCATGTATAAGCACTAAGCAGAGATTTAACGATTAACTAAAATCCATGCAGAACGTGCCTAAGTATTGTCAGCTTCAGATTATTATCATTAATGTCTCGGTTGGTTAAAGCTTCCCAAGCAAATTTAATAATTTCTTTTTAGCGATTTTCCATTGGAAAGATAAGCTATTGCAGTGACTCTTACGGTGAGACCTCTTATGGTCAGGAGGGGTCCCCTAGCGTCGACCATGGACACATGGTTCCCAGAACAGGTTTTGGAATATCATTAAAAATTTATAAAATTTATAAATGGATTAAAATATACAGATGTGTTCGCACTATAAGGCCATATTTTACATTCGATTTGGTACAAATTTAGTACACACGTTTGTTGCCTAAGTCGGTGGGGAGAGTTCGATAGAAAAAAACGGGAAGGACGTTTTTAAATAACTAATGAGCTGACTTGTGAGAAAGTAACTTAGATAAAATAAAACCTGAACACAAAATCTCACAATAAATACGTTTACTAACCTCATTCTGAAACATAGTAAACATATGAGGTTAGTAAACGTATTTATTGTGAGCTTTTGTGTTCAGGTTTTATTTTATCTAAGGACGTTTTTGTAAAGGAAGTAAAATTCCTTGAGATTGTTCGTACTAGAATTTAACTGTTTTTATGTTTTATCTAATAAATGTAAATATAGGAGAATATTCTACAACTTTTATTTACACGACAACCAGTCTGGTTTCCCCAGAATATTTACGTAAATTACCCCATTCAACTCACGTAGGGGATTTTATCATGGAGCATCTTCTGATCCGTTGTCACAAGGTCGGGTTGCAAACTTGGCAAGGGGCTGTGAGCGCAAAGAAGCAGCGCTTGAAAAGAGTAAACAAATTCTACTTATATATTTAGTACACGGAGGCAGCTATTCAGCGCCTTCCTGAGTAGACCGATTTCCCCAATGGTTGATTGAAACATATAAACTGAATTTCGGAAATTCGCTCAACTCACGCCAGCGTTTCGGCTGCGTGATCGAATTATTATTTCTCTTTACTTGCATTTATTACAATGTATTCTTTAAAATTTACCAAAATTTGATATAATATTTTCTCACTGAAAACTCGTTAAATTATTAGTCCATTTAAAATATTTAAATCAGGATATATAGTGTATTAATATTTTCAGTGTTGCCAAATTGGTTTCAAATAAACGTGTTTCGGTTTATTGTAGGCCTAACCTTAAATTATGATAAGTTTTTTTTACCATATCAGCTGTTTTATTTATAAAATATGTCAGAACAGTTATTTGAATTTAATTATAATACAGTGAGCATTTATCCGTTGATTTGTTGTGTTTGTGCTGTTAGTTTCTTAATATTACCTAAAAAATCTGCCGGTTGTTAAAAATAATAAACTGATTCTAAATTAGCTAAGTTGACTAAATGTAAACAAACGTGAGTTGCTAAGCTTTTGATAGGAACGTTGGGTTTGATCAAAGTTTTAAACATCACCGTAAAGTATATTGTAGGCTTGGTTTTGTGTTCAATTATGAATGCATCAGATGTATCGATGTGCGATAGTATTTCTGTAATAATAACAGAAAAGCTAACCTAAAAAAGTTGTAAACATAACCTTAAATGATTCTCATAGTTGTTTAAGTAGTACATCTGATGTACGAAATCAGCTGTTATATGTAAGCGAATGAATCCAACAACATAACCATGCACAGGCACTAAGTTTTTATGGGAGATGAAATAAAAAAAATTTGGAAAACGGTTGACCCTACAGGCCATCCATGTAACTTCTCGCTAAGTTTAATTACAACAAACACTATTTTTGGAAATTTTGAACTGCCATAACTTTTGAATGAATCAACCGATTTTTATGCGATTTGTGGCAATCGATGCAGTTTTTTAAGTCCATTGAAAGAATCAACAACAAAAATTTTTCAGATGAAAAGTTTCGGAGAAATTGAGGAAAAACACTTTTTTTTCGTTCACGATATCTCGCGAATGAATCAACCGATTTTTATGCGATTTGCGGCAATCGATGCAGTTTTTCGAGTCCATTGAAAGAATCGACAACAAAAATTTTTCTGATGAAAAATTTTGAAGAAATTGAGAAAAAACATTTTTTTAATTTTCTTTCGTTCACGATATCTCACGAACGAATTAACCAATTTTGACCGGACTGGTGGAGATCGACGTCGCTTTTCAAGGTTAAAAGCTGATTAGATTTTGGAATTGATCGGTAAAGCCGTTTAAAAGTTATTCCAAAAAAAACCTGATTTGAAAAAATTGTATTTCTTAGGTTTTTTCGAAATTTCTCAGAACCTACCGGTCCGAATTAGTTGAAATTTTCAGGAAATCTAAGTTTGATGGAACTCTTTAGAACGACGTTTGGTAGGATCCAATCGGTTAAGCCGTTCAAAAGTTATAAGCGGGTCACATACTTACATACACACTCACACACACCCTCACACACACACATACACACAGACAGGGTGACACCCTCTCGGGAGTGGTCAGGGAATATTCCTTTGACCTCAAAACGTCAAGATCTGATGAATACTCGATTTTCGAAAAACGGGGTGAAACCAATAACTTCCCGATTTTAGAAAATTTTCAATTTTCTTAGCGGGAAGTTAAAAAAGAATGCAAAATCATATATTTTCAATAAAAAATGTTCCATTACAAATTCGCTGACTACTGGTTGTTCTAGTAATGTTTTAATTTGACTAATTTAAACAATAAATATGTAAAACTGTGTAATTTGATATGCTTAAAGCTAGTTTAGACAAACTAAAATACTGTGAACAAACTACATTGTATAGTGTGCATTGTTTTCCGTTGATATATGATGCTAATATGTGTCAGAAGTTTGTAATATGGGGGAACTAATTACGAGCCAAGGCGTAAACAAAGGTTCTATCAACGCTTTTAAAGTTTGTCGTCTTTTCATGTTTGTTAAATGTAATTTATTAATTAAAACAATGTTTCCTAACAGTGTTTGGACTAATAATTATTTCAAACTAATTTCAGAAAGAACCGCCCGCCTTCTCGGTCAACAGTAATTTTAAAGTCGCAGAAATGTGTAATTCTTGAACGTGCACGGGACATGGTGAGGCATGTAACCCCTCGGATAAAAGGAGGCCAGGAAAATTCAATAAGTCTGAGTGCAGGAAGTCTTGTAACACCTGGAAACTAAAAAATCTACATAATATAATTTACTAGTGGACCTGGCAATGCTTGCTATTGCTTGATGTAATTTTAAAGGTGGTCATCACATTTTATCCCTTTGACATAGGTAATCGAATTGCAAATGGTTTTTTCATATCAATTAAGAATAATAGTAAATAATTTTAGATTTATAGTCTGTAGAAATTTAGTGCGATTTATTTTTATTCTATAGGGGTGGCTACCCCATTTAAAACTTTTTGTTTGTAGTGACCATATTCTTTAAAAATCCTGGTATATATAAAATGTTAAATTTTAGTAAAATTAGTTGAGTAGGTTTTGAGAATATAGAAAAAGTAAGTGGATTACTATTTAATTTTAATGGTAGTTATTCCATTGCATCCCTTTGATTTAAGTAATCCAATTGTAAACAGTTTTGTATATCCCTTAAAAAATAATATTGCATGTTACAAAATTTTAGCTTTATAGCTTATAGTAAGTTAGTTTAATTTATATCTATTAGAAACCCCATTTCAACCCCTCAGACTGAATTAATTGTAAAGTCTAAACACTCCTGGAAATTATGTGGATAAATTGTGAATTTATTTTAGTGAAATCAGTCAAATAGTTTTTCAGTTTATAGAGGTCAAAGAAATAAACATTGATTTTTATATATGGAATAAACTCCTACAACTACAGTGACTAGATAGAGACAGTGTCGCCAAGTGAGGTCTTGTTTCCTATTGGTCAGGATGTCGGCAGCCATGTTTTTCCTAAATTCGTATCTGTTTACATTACATTCATTCACGTTCACATATTGTAAAAGCGATTTTACCGATTTTTTTACAGATATTTGTTAGTTTTCACTTAAAAATAAACGTAATAGTTATTTTAAAGCGATTTGTGTTGAAGTATGTGATATTGCACCAAATTAATAAGGAAGTGACAGCAGATTAGGCTACATGGCTACTCCCTCCACTCTACGGAATCGTTTCAGCGCGCATATTTCAGAAGTAAGTACATACCAAAAGTCTTTTATTTACAACATTTTAAAAAGTTCATAACATAGGCTAATCCTTTTTATCAATAGAAAAGATAAATGCAATAAATATTAGTATTACGCAATTTTAAGAACTGTTTTTGGCCCAAACCTATAATTTCGTCCGTGTTAGCCCTACGTTTGTTTATAGTTTTCAAATTAAATTGTCATCCTTATTTTTTCTTTCTTTTAGTCTTGGTGAAAGTACAATCTAAGGCAAGAATCACATTAATAAGTAGGCCTAACTGAAATAATGAGGGAAATTAATAATGAAACCTGTTTTTCGGCTTTGAATAACTTAAACTTGAAAATCTTGAATTGCCTAACCTCAAAATCAAAGAATTGTAATTTCGATGTTAAATTGTTGTTAGAGACATTAATTTTATTATTAGCTTTCAATTGAAATATAAATAAATTAGTTAGTTAAGAAAGTTTGAATTGCTTCGCTTATTAAAAAAAAAATCAGATGGAAATAAGTGCATTGTAAAAATCTGAAAGTGTAACTTTGAAAATATTTAATTTGTAAAATTTATTCATTGATAAAAAGGCTAATTAACAACAGGATAATAATTAAAAGGCAATAAAATTGGTTTAGTTTTATACTGTTGCTAAGTTTATATGTAGCTGTGATTGTAAAATATTTTGTTATAATGTAGCCTACTATGATCCTGTTCTGTGAAAATATTATCTCAGAAAAATTTTAATTTTTAAAACGAAAATGTCTATAAGTTGAGAATTAAATGTAATTAAAAACAATTTCATTATGACAAGTCAAATAATTTTTCAGATAGCTACAAATTATTAAAAATTTGGTTCTTTGAAAATAATACAAAACCTTAACTTTTATTCAAATAAACCGCATAAATAATGTAATTGAACTTCAAAATGTTTTTTTAACGTAGAATTGAACAAAGAAAATAATAGTGCAACTTGTTTTGATATAGCTTTATTAGTTTGTAATTAACGTTAGTAGGCTACTCAACTATCGGCATAGGCTAGTAAAAAATGTGATAGTAGGCTAAATCATTATTTTTTATAGGTTATTTCATTTTAAACAACTTATCTGCTTTCTAACTACTTTTTAACATTTAAAAAGTTGTTTACGAGGTCTTTATGAAATAAAACAAAAGGTTTTATAAATATTTTGAAAATAAATTACATTATACTTTATGGCAGATAACATTACTTTTAGGAAAAACCTGGCGGCCGCTTTCATGTGGCCACACTGTCTCTATCTAGTCACTGTACCTACAACCAGATCGCAGCTCCACCTACCGGGTCCAATTGTGAATCTAAACTATCTAGGGTCCCACTCAAGCACACACACAATCCAGCCGTTTAGTGACATACACATTAAGATAAGCGGCTTTGTCCTGACTAAATATCTGACTTACATAGAATCAATGAAGAGAAATAACTGCTTAATTTAAAATTATAATATATGTTCTAATGTAGTCATAGGCGAACATTGAGAAAACATTTTGCCAAATTTTCATTTTAAATCGTAAACATACTGAAAATTTAGGAGTACACTTCCAGCCCTATAACGTATATAGCATGCAGTCCGTTGGCTATATATATATAAACCATCTGATCCAGATAAAAGCTTAGCAACACACGTTTCTTGAATACATTGGTTTACATTCATTAGCATATCAAATATAGAATCAGTTAATCAACTCCTACAAAAGCGATTGTACGTACGAGCGTACGTGGAGTAACATTTAAAGAAGAAATAAGATTATATCCATCATTTGTAATGCTTAACAAAACCTAGTGTTAATTATACTTTGAGGTTATTTTTACAACTGCAATCAATAATATATTAATGTCTTGTGAAGTTGATTTAAAAATAAAAATGTTATATAACTAATGCAGGCTGTAATGCGTTATACGATTTACTTTAAAGTTATAAACTGTATATAAATACAACATTTTATCATCAATATATTCGTTTATACAAATTATCCATTCGTTTAGCTTTGGAAACCTTCGTACACCTTCATATAACATATAAACATATTCAGTTATTAATTTTTTCATTATAATATTATTTACTTTTAAATCAATTGATATAAATTAAATTAAAAGATAATAATTTTATCTTTATTTTGTTATATAATAATTATTGAGATATAATGTGTATAAATAAAAAAATGGGCCTGTAACTTTATAATCTATATAATTATACACATTTACCAGTTAAAAATTGCCTCATCATAGTTAGGTAGGCCTAAATAAAGTTTGTGTTTCTAATTAGTTTTTCATAATCGATGTCTTTCTGATATGTATCTAATTGATCTGCCTGTGGTCTTTCACGGGGGCTTACTGGTATTATAAATAAAATAATTCGACCACGCAGCTGGACCGCTGACGTGAGTTGGGCAAATTTCCAAAATTAAGTTTATATGCCTATGTTTTTGTTTTGATCGATTTTGGGGGAACCACGTGAGCTATAAGGTCGCGTAAAAAAACAAAATGTACAGAATAACATCCTACATTTATATTATTAGAAAAAATCTAAAAAACATTAATTCTCGTAGTAAAATTGTCAAAAAATAGTTACTTCCGGTCAAAAAACTTACTTCCGGTGGTTTGATTTTTTTTGGCTAATGAACTCGTCCGAGCGACGTAGACATCCAACATGTGTACAAAATTTGAATCAAATCGGACTTAAAATGCGGCCGCTAGAGTGCGAACACACATATATATATATAAATTTTAATGACGCCCCAAAACGTGTTCTGGGGACCATGATCGGTACTCATTTGCTGCTCCTGACCTTGGGTCTTACCATAAGGGCCACTGCAATGGCTCATTTTTCCTATGGAAATTCGCTAATAACTGATTTGGACTTATTTATTTGTAACGGATTTCTACTGGTCTCTAAAGTTAATGACTTTAATTTTAAAATGTAATCCGTAATTAAGTTAATTCTAAAAACTTGCGTAATTTATCCTCACAATTGTGCCTTACTTATTTTGTTTTCTGTTTATATAGTTTGTGTATCATAAATGTTTTGTTATAATAATATTTGGAATAAAATGAACCGTTTAAAGATTCAATCGAAAGAGGTTTAACTGAAATAAGCTCTAACACCATATTAAGGCAATTATTGCACAATACCAGACAGACCTCGCTGCTTCCAATCTACAATATCAATACGCTATAACACGTATGATTGCGTTAGGCTAGACATAGACCAGATTGCTGTTTACCATTTGCAGATTGTATAGTTCTGAGACAGCAATGCTTAGTTTATACACACCAATTTACTTCAATAGTAAAGAAAACATTCAATCTCGTAGCTGAACGGCTCACGTGAGTTAAGCGAATTTAAAAAAAATAGTTTATATATTTTAGTGTTTCAACGAAATATTTGGGAAATTTTTCTACTCACGAAGGCGCTGAATCTAGGATGAAAATAGCCAATTGTTTAGAGTGTACCTAGATTGTAATAACAAAAAATCAGACTACAAAATGTATAGACTATAGACAATAATGTTTATGTTATTTTTTTTTCAATTTTAAATGGGACAAGTTAAAAATAATAAGAAAATATGTTAAATAGGTATAAATTTACCTGTATACGTCTTTTTTCAATCCTTATTATGTTTTTTGATGTGACGACTGCCTACATATAAACTGGCAAAATATTTGGATAATATACTAAAACAGGAATTGGTTTTTACAAACAATCATGCTTCACGTAATAGAATAGAGTTAATTGAGGAAATAAAATCTGTAACCTTAAAAACCGGTTATAGGCTTGCTTCTTTCGATATCATCAACCTGTATACCAATATCCCTATAGGTGAAACTATATACATTATCCATAATAATCTGATAATGAACTCTAAATTACCTTCCAACGCCATCGATGAGTTAATAACTTTAATACGTACCGTTCTCAGTCAGAACTATTTCTACTTTAATGATGCATTTTACTCTCAAAATGAAGGCATAGCCATGGGTTCACCATTATCAGGTATCCTCTCTGAAATTTTCCTCAATCATTTCGAGAACAATCACCTATGGACTGATTCTAACACGTTCAAAAACAAAATAATATTTTATAATAGATACGTGGATGATACTATCTTGTTGTATGATGGAAGTGACAGACAACTGAACTTACTAAAGAATTATTTAAACAATATCCACCCTAACCTCAAATTCACACTAGTGACTGGAAACTGAAACTAATAATAAACTAAATTTTCTCGACCTAACCTTATACAAAGAAGGAAACCAAATTTGCTATAAAATATACCGTAAACCAACCGCCATTGACCAAACCATACATTCATCTTCACACCATCCGTTAAACCAGAAAACAGCAGCCTATAATAGCCTAGTCCATTGCCTTCTAACTGTTCCTTTAAATAAATCAGATTATGATTGTGAATTAAATATCATTAAACACATAGCTATGACTAATGGTTATAATAGTACCTTGATCGATAACCTTATCAAAAAACACAATAGAAAAGCGGTTAAAGCTAATAAACAAAACAAAAGTATATCTCCATAGAATACGGATTGTTTTTAAACAACACCATACACAACGAAATGGCTAAAAATGACATCAAGACTACTTATAAAACAACCAACAAGCTTGAACAGTTAACTACTCAGTTAACACAGCAACGGTGAACCAGATTTGGCCAAAAAAACGGGAATTTACCAGCTTTCGTGTAGTGACTGTCCGAGTTTCTATATAGGCCAAACAGGCCGCCCTTTTGTAAAAAGGTTCAAAGAACACTTACCTAAAAACAGACCGGTTTTGAACACTCCCAAATCCAATTACGCTGAACCTTTAATAAGTAATTTACATGGCTACAGCGACTTCAAAACTAACATGAACATCTTACATTTATGTAAAAAAAGGCCGTTACATGGATTCATGGGAGGAGTTCGCCATTTACAGAGCTTCAAAAATTGAAAAACAACATTTACTAAACGATAAAGTGTCATTCCCATCCAACATACTGTTTTACACATTGATTAAAGTAGAGAATAATAAAATAAAAAAGTAGACTTCCGTTTGCCTACCACAACATGCTAAAACTCCAGTTCCCGAACCAAAGCCAGATAAAGTTCAATAGGTGACCTACCTTCGCCCGGGCAAGATGTATATAATTAGTGACATTTGTTTGTGCGTTTTTTGTGTTATGTGTTTTCGTGTTTCGTTGAATGTGTTTTACGACGATCTCACTAGTGACAGAAATAGTTTTATCTAACTGTATATTTTTGTGGTGTACGAATTAGTGTGACCAGAAGATGGGGTAACCCAAAACTGCAGTCGTCACATCAAACAACATAATAAGGATTGAAAAAAGACGTATACAGGTACATTTATACCTATTTAACATATTTTGTTATTATATTTCAATCCGGGAGCTTACATAATAAAATTAAAAATAATGATCAAATTTCTTAACAAAACAATATAACCAAAGATTTATATTCATGACAGTTTTCACTTATGTCTGAAGTCGCACTAAACAATTTGCCACTTTCATCCTATATGTATGACTTCGGATCGGGTTGGATTTTGAATGTGTGTAGGAAGCATTACACGCTTGTTTCAACAGAAACTCAACTAGTTTACCTAAAAGAATCAAAGAAGATAGTTGTTCACCAAATACTAGTGATTATATAGGACTCTTTCGGGCGAACCGTCTTTTTTTTAAATTTCAAATCTAAACAGGCCAAGAGATACATCATAATAAAAGTTACTTAAAAATAAACATTTAGAAAAAAAATATATTCTTACGTGGAAATATTTCAAGATCGCAGTTTTAAACGTACATTTTGCGTTTTTATTGACTATTATTATACTGGTTTATTTTTAGATTTAGTTTTAGATACGTCATTTTGAAGTAGAACAAGTTAAGTACACATTGTTTCCTAAAAATGTTACACCTTAAGATACCTTCATAGCAATGAAACTCGGTCTGTGTTTACGTTTTCTTCAATTTTTGACGTCTCTATATCAACGTTTTTTACAATAAACATTAAAAAAGCAATATATATTGTTTCCATATTTTTGGTAACTAAACGTAATAAACACCGACCAGAACACTAAA
The DNA here is from genome assembly GCA_018207615.1 of Philaenus spumarius. NCBI lineage: Eukaryota > Metazoa > Arthropoda > Insecta > Hemiptera > Aphrophoridae > Philaenus > Philaenus spumarius. The sequence continues at coordinate 462,008 of JAGFPH010000557.1, forward strand.
GACAATAATTTAACTCTTCTATGATTCGTTAAACATTGAATCAAATATTTTATAAAACGACAGAACTGCTTAATGCAAGAAATAAAACAATTGCAGTTGAAGCACGTAGGTAATTTGCAGTAAAACTTCTGTTCAGTTGGTTTATAGTCGCAGTAAATGTAAAACGTTAATATCATAACTTTAATATGCAATACTGAGTTTTAGAAAATTAAAAGCTTTATTTGTATGCAAAGTGATTAGCAAACAATTCAATTGCGCAGTTGAACTGCCAACGTTAACTGACTAGTTGAATAGCCTGCGACTACGAAATATATTTGTTTGCACCTCAGCCTGCAGGCCCAGCTCACTTGCTCCTTCGTTCCGCTTACTATGTGAGTTTGAACCGCAAGTTGCAGCCTTGGATTATTTATTTCTTCGCTTCGCTCACAGCGGATCAAATGCTGTCCCCACGTGGTATTTTACGTTTTAATCGATTTTGAGGGAACCAGACGGGTTTAAAGTCGTGTAAAAAAACAAATTGTGCAGAATAATCACCTATTTTTTTACGAAACTCAAAAAATGTTTAATTCTATTACGAAAAGTAGAAAAAACTATGTGCTTCCTTTCAAAAAACGTGCTACCGGTAGTTGGATTTTTTGGCTGAAGCACTCGTTCGAGCGACTTAGAAAACCAACTTGTGTACCAAATGTTGAGCGAATCGGACCCGTTAGAGTGTAAACACTCTATATATATATATATATATATATCACATTTTTAATGACAGCCCAAAACGTGAGTGCTGGGGACCATGATTGGTGCTCATTGACCACTCCTGATCTTAGGTATTAGGCCTACCATAAGAGTCATTGCAATAGCTCATATTTCCTATTGAAATTATCTAATCAAAATACCAGTGTTGGGAGACTAAATTGGGAAGCAGTGGAGTAATCACATATATTATTTCTCAAGGCCATTTTTTTGTTGGTACGCCATAACTTCCTTCATACATCATCAAATTACATGAATGAGGCATCATTTTAAAGCTTTCCTTAAACCGCTACACCGGAAAATATACAAACTACAGTTATACGAAAAAAAAATAAATAAAGAATCCGAAAGTTACAGTGATGTAAGATCAAGTAAGTTGTAGGGATATTTTCCTGGCGTTGGCAACTCTGATGATAACAATACCCAGCTATATGGTGTGTACTTCAATTAAGTGGGATTTAAGTAAGTTAGAATGCGAATGCTTTGCACGGGTCAGCTAGTATTATTAAATTTAGTAGCAGGGTAGTAACTATTTTTAAAATGTAGCTTAGTATCAAAAAATTTTGTGAGTAATTATAAGATCCTAATAGGAATAGACTAATGTTTCTTTGTATTTTATATACAATAAAACAACATTTTAAACAATATTTCAAATTCACTTTGTTGGATCAAACCAGAGTTTGTAATATAATATGCTTTATATTAATTGTTTCAACTCCAATAATTACAAAGTAATCAAGCTAATATTTAATATATTTTCACTTATCCTACTCCAAGCTGATTTTCCAATTACACAAAAAATGAAAGATTATACTCAGATTGTAAATATCTGTTGATTTGCTTATTTTATTTTGTAACTGTATTCTCTACATAACCATTGCAAACATTGTAACAGCTGTTGAGCTTTTATCTAGCATCGGTTGTTAATGTACTTGCGTACGTTTTACTCGTATTTTTGAATACGTTTCATATATTATACTATAGGGGCTGGTTATAAGTGTTAAAAACGGTTTGGAAATACACTACTTAATGAATATTTAGTTATCTTTGCCAAGTACCATACTTTTGGATTAATAAATATTTAAAGATTTGTTTCGAAATCGGTCTTTTTAAACGTTAAACTGTAATTTCTTGACTATGCGAGCATTTTTTGTTGTTTAATGCCATTTTCAGAACCTCTATAAAATTTCCAACAAGAATTACTTAATAATTCGAAGTAATAATAATAACTTACAAAATAAAATTTAAGGAGAATACGTTAGCCGATTTTTATTGTCTTACCGCAGAAATTCATGGTTTTTAAAGGGCTTTCGAATGATATGTCGTTACAAGATAGGGTTTGCCATTTAAAAAATGTAAGTGCTCTTCCATTTCAAAATTGAGTCAACGTTTTTAACCCCCTTTAAACACATGAAAAGGTGTTATAATAGGGGTGATAGAGATTTTACTTTGATATAGCAATCCATTTAAATTATATTTAGGTGTATCAAGACTTATTTTACACCCTGGAATAGTTTTTGCGTATGTTTTGTACTGTGTCAAAAAATGTTTCTGGATTGTTTACAATGTTGGAACAGCTAAGATTAAAATCACCTTATTAATTGAATTTAAAATATTAAATAAATTAAAAACCTATCTAATATTTTTAACTTAACCGTTAATTCAGCCGCAGCACAATATTAATAAAGTGTATTATTTTGTGCAGTTATTTCTTAAAAAAATTATAATTAAAATGGTCCTTCATTTAAATTAACAAAACATACAACATCGTCCTTATAATGTCATGTGAAATAAACTACGCATCAAACTGTATGAAAATTTCCACAACAAAAGCTATTCTTTTACAACAAAGCCTCAATTGTTGCTTCTTGCATTGTTGCCTACGTCGTTAGCTGTGGCTTCCTTTCTACGACTGCTAACGAATAATTACTGTATTCATTATTTGATACTGTAAATAAGGATATATTGTTTATGAAATAATTGAAATTTTAATTGTATATTTCTTGACCATTGTTTAATACATTCTTGTTAGTGAATTTTCATATTAAAGATCAGCTGTTGCAGTGACTCATATCATGCGACCTAAGGTCGGGTGTGATGTCAATAAAAACATTATATTACATATATTTGTGCATGTGTTCGCATTTTACGTCTGATTTGTTCCAAATTTTTTATACATTTTATTTCTAAGTCGCTCAGGCACATTCGTTTGCCAAAAACTCTAAGTGGAAATACGATTTTTGATTGAAAGTAATTTAAAACTAGAATGATAATTTGTTGTTTGTACTTTTATCTGAAAAACATTTAGGACATTATTCTGCACATTTTGTTTTTTAAACGACCTTATAGCTCGTCTGGTACTTTCAAAATCGATCAAAAAGTAAAATACGATAAAAGTATACACTTAAAATAAATCTGAGGGATTTCATCGTGGGGATGGTTATGATCCGTGGCCGACGCGACGGTCCGAATTTATGGTAACGTTTACCTTCTTAATTTTTGTAAAGTGAAGTGTTTTCGATAAAATGCATAATTTCGGTAATAAGGGCAAAAACCTGAAAACATTGCGAAAATTTCGCTGTTTTTGGCGCACATCTAGGAAAAGTCAAGGAATTTTGCTTGCAAATTTTAATTTGGGTCCGGCACCCCAAAAAAACCCTATAGGATGGCAGAGATACGGACTATTTGAATTTGTCTGACGAGAGAGTATTTTTCGTTACCATTTTATTGAGATAACATGCGAGATTAAAGTTTATTTGATTTTTTTATATACATATAATCCGAATACCACTCACTGACTCACTCGTCACTAAATCTCAAAAACCACCGATCGGATTGGAATTAAATTTGGTCCGTAGCTTTCTATAGGGCCCTAGATGCTCGCTAAGAAAGGTTTTAAAAAATTCGAAATTTTAGGGCTGATTTGGTTGGTCAAAGTTACTAAAAATCCCCATAAGAAATACATAGTACGTAATATATTTATTGATATATTTTTTAGGTTATTATACATTTAACTTTGATTTGTCTATCCGTGCAAAGCTGGATCGTGCCAGCTAGTTATATTTTCCTTGTAAAAATATTTACACTTTTCTGAAGAAGTTATATTAGATTCATTGTCAATAATATTAATTTGATATGAACATGAATATTATGTTCAGATAATCACTAAATGGCTATTGCTAGTATTAGATAGTTCAAATTATAAATTAAAGTAGTTTGAAATAAAAGTCACCAGCTTGTTTATTGCGGTTAAATCAGGTGACTATTAATGAATTAGAAAATTTTTTGAAAGAACTGAATAACTATGAATTAAAATAACAGTCTTGTTTGGTTACTTTCTGTTTTGGAGATAATTATAAATTTCCATAATAAACCCAAAAAGGTATATTTTGTCCTGCAATCTAGCTGCTACTCAAATTTATTGATTGTTAATAATATTAGTCAACAAACACTTTTAAATATACAAATGACAATGGCTTATAATAATTTTAAACATCGACTTTTCTAAAACATGTATACACTGTGTTTAACATTTTTGAATTATTAGTAAATAACTTGCACGTTATTACACTCACAAATAGAGTAATATAATTGGTATTTTGTAATACGTTTTCTAACAAAATTAAAGTGATGTATAACTTTATAAAGACTGTTTTTCAATCTTGTGTATAAAATATTTAACTACCAAACTCCTTTCCTTTACTTACAAACTGTATCCTTTATACAAGATGTTGCTACTCTATAACCTAAACAACAAACTGTTTAGTGTTTGTATCAGTAAACTCTATGTCTAACACAAACATTTTATCTGAAAACTAGCACCAGTAGGCTCTAAAATTTTGATCTGATATATTCTTTTTGTTTTAATTTGTCCAGACTCCCCTTTTACAATGTACACACTCAGACTCTATCTACAAACTAGACGGCCCCCCAAAAACTACTCCTATTTAGGCCACTGCTACTTACATACATTTACTTAACGATTAATAATTAAGAAAATGAAATATTAAATTGAGAAACAATAATGGGATCAAATGAAATTTACATAATAAAACATTTAAAGGAAATATATAAATCCAATATCTCCACGACACTGTAAATAATGAGAAACGATGCCGAAGAGACCAAGTTATCTAGGTCGGAGAGTTTCACTTCTTATACTGTAATTAATTACATTTTCACAATTTACTCACTTAACTTTAAATATACACTATTTAACCTTTCGCTAGGCTGTCTATTTTGCTATCAATTTCTGATCCTCCTAAAACTGCACTTGCAGAGTTTATTTTGTATTATTAAACTTCATCATTATTAAATTTATTTCTGCAGTCCTACAGTTTGGAGCAACCTTTACCTTGTTGTATTAACTCACTATTATCTCAAGACATTTCCAGGAAAGTTATAATTGTAATGTAGATATTGATTAGAAATTAAAGTAATAAACTTGTAGTATATAGAGTCATGAACTTACTACATAAAATTCAATGTTATATTCAGTTTATTTTGTTGTGAGAAAACGAATTATTTATTATATACTATGGGCTCAGCACCTTCTCGTGTCGAAGCAAATGGAAAAAGATTACAACATTCTCTGATATTGTCGTGCTATCTCTAAACATTAAACCAGGCAATAATGGAATTGTAAGGATGTGCTCTTTATGTAATTCCTGAGAGTAGGAAACCATGATACATTTTATAGGAGAATGATTAATTCAATAGGAAAAATATTTTAAATGTAAAGCCCTTGACGGGGACAGATAAATAAAGATATTGAAAGGGAACACTGATTTGGGGGGGGGGGGGGGGTAGTTCAGTGAATTTCTAGAGAAGTGCACTCATGTATAGGAAGACAATTATTTTTTAGTTTAATTATTAAAACTTAGTTTTCCTTCATTGTGATAGTTCCAACCTGGCAGACGACCTACGGGTCATGCTGTAAGTGTGATATTTTATTGTGGTATGAATTATATTTTGGTTACTTATAGGTCTGCTGTAGTGGCGGCCATCTTGGACTTTTATCAAATAAGAGCATTGTTAAATTTCAAACCATTTATTTCGTTTACTTTTTATCATACAATTGTTTGCAAGGTCTCATTTTAAGCACAGTCACAATACGCATCCGTCTTGCAATTTACATTTTTACTTTCTCCCCCTATACCACAGTATATGGAGAAAGTTGTATTCGTCAAAATTTTCAAGTTTGAGTTTTTGGTGGAAATATCCGTTTTGGGCCCCCCTGAACCTAAAAAATTGGTTTTCGGAGTGATGTCTGTGTGTGTGTCTGTGTGTCTGTGTGGATGTTATCAGACCTAGAGCCTAAACCAGTCGTCCGAATTTGATGAAATTTGGTATAGAGGTACTAATCCACGGTATCACCAGGCGGTTTTTCATTTTTGTGCATTTTTTTATTTTTAAGGGTGATTTTCCCATAAAAACCCTTTAAATAACGAAAAAATCAACTTTTTTCAAAAACGGCTTTAACGATTTTGATTAAAATTTTACAGTTTATTAGGGACCTAAAGTACTATAAATTGTAAATTTCTAATCAAAATCGTTCAAACCGTTTTTGAGAAAAGTTGGTTAATCCGTTATTTTATGGATTTTTATGGGAAAACAACGTTAATACAAAATCACCTCTCCTACCCCACCCTACAAGTCGCCGTGAATCTGTTTAATAATTTAAATATGTTTGTGAGAAAGTATGTGCCAGTTCCTGGTACCGTTTATTTTAAATGCTTTTGGTTTGTTATGTAATTGACATTTTGTAAGTACAAAGTTTAAATTTGTTTCCTAACACAATAAAAAATTAATAATGAAAAACAATTTGCAAGCCGGATCCGAAATTTTATAAAGAATATTCAGTTTTTTTTTTCAACGCTCAATTAGAAAAGATAGACTTATAAAATGGTTTGAAATGAGGCAATGTCAAAGCGTTCAGCTGCAAGAAATTGCACTGTTTAGAAAGGGATACAGTGACAAGCGGTTGCGTTTCCGGTTGCTTTCTCGTTTACCGGAGCAGACCCGTAATTCTTTTGTTTGTTTGTTCTCCTTTGTATTGCAATAAACACACTTTTATTATTATTATTATTACTATTATTATTATTATTATTATTATTATTATTATATATTTACACAGAAATAAAGAGTTATTAGGACAGAAGTACTTGGATCTTGGTAGGGTGTTTGTAGTCCGGTATCCTATGTCCTGGCATGTAGGCCTACTCAATAGTGACAGATTTAAATAAACCTAACTTAATAACGCTTTTGGTTGCTAGAAAAATATATCGATTCTAAACTTGCCAAGTAGGTTGATATGGTAATAATTATTATTCTTTTGATCTAAATGAGATGTTTTATTTACAACTGTAACAACAGATGTTTGAATTAAAATAAGTAAGAATTTTGAGTTAATTTTTATTAACATTCTACTACATAACTTAAAAAAGCTGTCGGTTGTGAAGATTAGTAAACTTCTTATAAATTGCCTAAGTTTGTTGCTATGGTATTGAATGTAAATGCATGTGATGCTAAGCTTTTGATCCGATTCAGCTGTTGCTGGGAGTAAAACCCGTATTTTCACCATTTTTGCGATTTAAAATATTTTTGTTTTCAAAATCTTTTCTTACTGTCCGTCTATGATACTATAAGAATTATGTCTATCAATTTTCGTAATTTTTAGGATAATTAATTTTCGCTCTACATAGATTCTGTCAGTTAGTCATGGCAAAGCCGCTTACATATGTTACGAGTACTAATAAATGATTCATGTGAAATATATCTCGGTATTCAGTTTCGTCGTCACATGCAGCATCTTCAAATCAGCTATTGACATTCATATACACTATTTCTAATATACCACACACATTTTAAATATAAAATTTATGTTTGCCGCCAGTACTGTGACTGGCGAACATATTTCCGTGATGGCGTGTATTAGAAGACTGCTGTTTTAACAGTGTTATCTGGCTGGTTCTTAATATCATAGTCTCGTGTTCTAATATCAAATTGTACATGTATGCAGTTAGAGTTCAAATTTAATGTGCAACAAATTGGGAACCACTAAGCCCGACAGTAATTACAAATATTTAGATAGAGGCATTTATAAACTTTATTGTAGTGACTATGACAAATACTAAATTGGTCGGACTGGTAGTCCTTTAAAAAAGGATTCAAAATTAGCATTTACGAAATTGAAAAAAATTAACAAAAACCATCCCTCCAACCTTAATTAACGGCGTAGAGTAGAGAGTTAATAAAATAATTTAGAGAGTCGTAATAAATAAGTGTATAATAAAATTTAAAAATAAAACCTGAACTTACTTTCCTCTGAGATTTAGTTTGATAGTTCTGATGTGCACTTAATAAGCACAAAAGTGTTTACGACAGTATTCAATATTAAAAGAGGTTATAAATCCGAATACTATGTTTATTTCTTATCGACCTTAATACAAATATTTTTTCCCAAAGTTCTATAAATATAAACCTTCGACTTTCTACAATGAACCATTTATTTTGAAGGTTTAGCACTATAAACACTTGCATGCACTATAGCATGACATTCTTCGTGAAACTACTAAACAATGCAAAACCAACCTACAGCAACGTCAACATTATCCCAAGCTAATTAACAATGTTTTATTTATAACATAGAACTAAATACAATTTCAAGTGGTACTATACAGCTTAAAGTGTTTATAAATACAAAATTTGCGGTAGTTAAATATTGCTGATGACGTTTATGTGTGTTATTTTCATTAAAACGTATGTAGCCTATATGTATATATGTGTGCTCACTCTAACGGCCTCATTTTAAGTCAGAATTGTCTAAATTTTGTACACAAGTTGGTTGTCTAAGTCGATCGGACGAGTTTGTTAGCAAAAAATCCAACAACCGGAAGAACGTGTTTTGACTCTTTTTTTAGTTTTTCTTGCTAGAATTAAATTTGTTTAAATTATTAACTCAAAAAATTTATGTAGGATAACATCATACATATTTCGTTTTTTTATATGACGTTTTAGCTCGCTTTGTTCCCCCGAAATCTATCAAAACGTAAAATACCATAAAAGTACCCCATTCATATCTTCTGACTTGAGGCCGACGGCCGAAATTGTACGCTGCGAAAAAAGACAAGGAGTCCAAAAAACGAGGTAGTTAGGTCAAGGTGCCACATGCGTAAGACATTTAAATTTGCAGAAAGCTCCAATGTGTGAGCAAGTTCACTAAGATGTTTTACTGCTGTCAAGTGACTCGACTAAAAATCAATCTTGTTTTTCGTCTTGTTTATAAGTATATGTTTATGTTTATCTTTAATAAAAATGTATAATTTAATAATGTGTCACCTACGAATTATAATTTAGATGTTCATTGACAACTTTCCTGCAAATTAGAAATGGTTATTTTCAAAATTCAATGAAAGATTTAATGAAGATATGGAAGAGGACTGAATGGGACTGATTTGACCTGGTATGCACAGCCTTAAGTTTAAAAAAACAAATATCCAATGATCAACAATTTAATCGTTCTTTAGCTAATAATTTCTTACTGTACATGGTATTTCTTATTATATTATTATTTAAAAATAATACGAATACGTAATGAAATATGATATACACTATTTTATTTAGTTTAATGTGATCGTAAAAGGAGAAGTCGACGAAATAAAATAGGCAGTGGTAAATTCAAAGACTGAAACTATACGGATTTAGTCACATTACACTACCGATGAAATAGACTTTGAACTCAATCATTTTGTAAGTTGTGTTAAATTAGTGTACTCACTCGGTGATACCTCTAAAATGCACTTAAAGCTTTCAAATTTTTTTTATTTTTAAATTTTCACAAACTTGGTTGCTATGATTGCCATGAATGTAAATGTAGTATAGAAAGATGTGTTGGTTCAGTATATATTAAGCTAACCTAACCTAAACCTAAAATTATGAAGTTAAACTTTAATACAAATTAACTGTTTAACTAATATTTAACAAGATATATTAAAATTATAGTAAATAAAGCCTTTCTTGAAGATTTTCAAGGAACCTTCTGGTTCAAGATTCTGTGTTGGTTCGGTACAGATATGTCATGAATATAAATCGTTGTTTAATCCTTAATTTGATAATTATTTTATCTTGGCCCTTTTAACAATGGAATCTATAAACAATCTTGTTTATGTTATTTTTTAGATTTCAATTTTGAATGGGACAAGATCAAAATAACAATCAAATGTGAGATTATTACAACCAACGTTTTATATTCAGTTCTGTCCCGCGACTGTTTTCTTTATTTTTAAAACTAAAACTCATTTGAAAGATTTTAATTACACCCCAGAAACGTGAAACCATAAAATACGAGCAATTTACTGCAAAAGCCACATTTAAAAAGGAAATGTCTTTCCACTATAACACAGCCACCTTTATAATGCAGCCAGTATTAAAATAAATGAGTCTTGAACTCTTCCACTCGGGTTTTAATTTCTTCATTAGTTTATTTCTCTTGTTTGGATTTTAATTTGCTAATGTTCGCAGTATTCTCTTGAGCTTTTATATTTTGACCAGATTAACTCCTAGATGAAACGTGTGGTTTCAATTTCAAATTCAACTGTACGAATACGCCTTAACATTTGAATGTAGTAAGTTTGTCAAACAAGAAACTAACTTTGTAAATAGAATAGAGAAATGTTACCTTCTCAAACAGTTTTTCTTTCAGTTCTTAAACTCGTATGAAATGCTTAAGTTAGTGAATAGTTGTAGTACTGTAACACAATCACCGAATTTACAACTTTTGCGACGGTGCTACTACCTATCAAGTTACACAAAACTATTTAAGTATAGACACAATCAGTAAAACGGTAGTTTTCTGCTGTTCTGTATGCTTATTGTGGTGCTGAATCAGAATTTAAGTTTGCAAAGAAAATTTCGATGAAATATTCGCCAAAACAAGGAAATTTTAGTAATTTTCAGTTTTTAGTCAGTATCTCCGAAACTATAAAGTTTAACGAAACGAAAAACTTTTCAAAGTTAGTATAGGATCAACTTGTGATGAGCTACAGAGAGTTCAGAACTTATCGCATATTTAGGTCGTAGCTGCTACACTCAAGTTAATCAAGTTCATCTTTCCTTCTGATTTGCCTAATTTATCTATATTTATAACATTACTAGTAAGCCCCCGTGTAAAATCACAGACAGATTAATTAGATGCACATCAGAAATACATGATGTATACAAAATATAATTTCAAAACAACAGATCTTATTTAGGCCTACCTAACTATGCTGACGGGGATTTTTAATTTGTTAAATGTATACAATTACAGTATAAGGATTACACAACTTTACTGTAGGCTATTTGTTAAAATTTTGTATTTGTATTCATTATTATATATCTAAATAAAGATAAAAATATTTTCTTTTAATTGTTTTCTAACTTCATACTGATAGATCAAATCAGTTATTAACATTATAATAAAGAAATTAATAATTGAATATGTTTATATCTATATATTAAAAGAATTTATGAAAACTTGTGGCAGTCAGTACGGCCATTCTATTAGGCCGATTTCCTTTCTTTTTTTTTTAAATTGCAGGTAATCATTCACAGATATGTCATCAAGCATTACAAATCATGTATCTTTCGCCTTACAAACGTTATAATCAAATGCAAATTTCTGCTGTGTATTCCTTATGGGGTTTTTTTTTTGGTTCTTTGTCCACTTTGCGTTCGTATACCGTCCATCCGATTGCTTTGAAATTTTGCATAGTAACACAGGTTAACCCTGGGAAGGTTTTAGGCCATTTACCAAAGTCTAGGACATTAGGGCTACGCCCCAGTGGCCCTCAAAGTTTCAATGTTAATCTTATGGAAGAAAGATTTCTATTGATTTTATCAGGGGCACAAAAACAGCTGTTCGTATAAAAAACTTAGCAACACATCATGTTTGTTTACTTTCATTACCATAGCAACATTACTTAGAAAATTTGAAGAGTATTACCTTTTTGAGGTTACATTGACAAACTAAAAACAAACACAAACAAAAATCAACGAAAAATGCTAACTATATTTTAATTCAATTCAAACATTGGTTGTTACACACCTATTATATATAAAACAGCTAATTTGGATCAAAAACTGAACATAATTTTAGGGTGGGCCTACAATGAACCAAAACACCAATTGGGCTAATTATTAGAATCAGGTTTTATTATAAATCTTCACAACTACCAGTTTTTTTTAGATTAGGTAAAATTTTCCAACTGCGAGCGAAGCGAAGCAGCCATTTGAGGCCGAAGGCCGAGGCGGGGTTGGGACGCGGAGCGTCCAGGGGCAGAGCCCCTAGTGTTATACGAAGATATACGAATGTTTCGAAATATACACGAATGGGTATCTCTTCTTTAAACTTGAATTAATGAATATATTGATAATATAAAACAAATCTTATAACGGATTATAGCATGCATTAGTTATTAAACTCGTATTTTAAGAAATCAACTTCACAAGATTTATATCTATTGAAGTTGTAAACATAACCCCAAAGTATAATCTATGCTAGGTTTTGATATGTTATTACAGATGATGAGTGAAATCAGCTATTGTAACTTATTGGTACGTACGTACGGACGTACTCTCGCTTTTATAGGAGTTGATAAACGAATTGGCTTATTCTATTACGTGTGGTATGAGGGACTTACAAATAAATGTATTGTTCTGTGTACTGGAATTATAGCTAGTTTTATAATTGCAATGAAACAATTCTACTTGATCGATGTTGAAATAATTATAATTAAAAAATTATAATAATTTAACTATTGAATTAATTATTTATCTGAAGGTCTCCAAACTCTCCACTCTCCAAATTTCCTGCTTACTTCTTCTGAAGCAGAATTTCGGCTGTAGAGGTCATATTGTACTGATATCAAGCCTATCACAGTTTCCAGGAGTGTATATTGACACATGTATAAACATTTTCATACTTTCTTGCGCCTCTTTCATCGTTTTAGTTTAAGTTTTTGCATCTTGACTTTTTTCTGAAATACATCATGAAACCAGGTAGTCGGTTTACAATAAATGAGGCAACTCCTGTCCTCCTGCTATCCTCCAGTTTACGACGGGTGCTTGTCTTACTGCGATTTCTAAATACGAAAGGTTTTGAAGATGGAAGTCCGACAAGTGTGGTGAAGGATACAGGTTTGCGGACGTTAATTGAGGCCAGTAACGATGGGAGAAACGATGGGAAGAAGGCGCTGTTCAAGAGGAGAACTTCAATTGAGTTTTATGAAGTTTACAGAAAGGTAAACATTGTTTTTCTTGTCAAGGATGTTTTGTGAGTAATCAAACCAAATACAAAATTAAATTCATAAGTGGAAATAGTAATGTGGAAATAGTAATGATTAAATTTAGGATTTTCATGGGATGAAAAAGTAAAAATATGTAATTAACTGTTTGTTTATTTTTACATAAATATGTAATAAAAACATAAATATATTTAATTTTAAAACATAAGTCAAGTATAAGACATAAATGTTGATGCAGAACTGTAGTTCTGGTTAACATGAAATTTTATGTTACTGACATAACTAATATGTAGTACTTGGCAGTCAACTTAATAACACAGATGATTTGAAAGTTTTTCTTAAATATTTATTACGTTTTAAGTATAGCTAGTAAACAAATCACACGAATTAATTCAGTTAATGATACAAAGGCAGAGAAATTTAGACTCATTACTAAAAGAATCAGTAATTAAAATAAATGAAACTATATATATAATCGTCAAAGATGAAATTACTCTATTCAGTCAATTGACAATATACGAAAATTGAGTACCGGTAGTTTGTATGAATGCGGACAAATTGTGTTATGCAAAGCAGATATTGTAAAATGGAATTGTGGATCATTGGCGAGGATGTTGTTATATAGCTAGGTGAGCTTTCAGAACTCATTACTATATATAACTTAACTGAGAGACCCCCACAAATGCTTCGCCTACCCAACAATTTACTATTTTAAGCTAAATTATTTAACATTGGTCTGGCTTAAGTTTTAGGTAGTACGTTGTCCTTACATAAACATGAACAATTGATTATAATTTTTTTTATGGGTTGCAAGGTCCTAAAAGAACCCTGCCGGCGTCGACCAAATTGATCTTTTGCCCCCTTAATTTTCCTAATTACTCCCACCCAGTGATACCTGTCTTCCTCATAAAGGAACAGATGCTACCTATTGAGTTTCCTAGGATGGTTTCCATTTTTTGCCCTGGTGGGCCTAGGATGAAAGTTCTGGCTCTACCTAGAGCCTCACATTACAGAAGGATGTGCTCCGCCGATTCTTCAGCCATTCCGCATTTCCTACATATACTCTCCTCAGCAATCCCTATTCTATGAAGGTGTTTCCTGAGATGACAGTGACCCGTTAATAGGCCAACCAACCATCTCATGTTATCCCTTCCTAGCGAGATAAGTTCTTCTGCATGATTCCTGCCTGGCTTGAACAACTTCCTGGCAAGTCCACCTGTTCCTGAAACCTACCAGGCTTTGTATTGGCCCTCCTGCATCCACATCTCAACCGATGCTCTGGCATGCCCATAGGAAATCCCAAGCACCGGCTCAGGGCCCACAAGAGGAGACTCAGACCCTTTCCTGGCTAGCTCATCTGCTCTCTCATTACCATCAATGCCTGAGTGCCCAGGGACCCAGCCACTGATTATAATAACAATTGCTTTTAATCCCTGTATGGCAATAAACATAACAATAATAAATTTAGTATTATTTGGATAGCCACAAGAAAAAAATGCAGAATAGGCTTGACCGTAGGATGGTCGTCTGTCATAGTAGTGATTGTCCAATACGTAGACTTATTTACAAGACTATGTTTACTTACGAGCTAGACTTAACCTCTAAAACCAAATTAAAACAGCTCATCTTATTTTAACAAACTCACAAGCCCTCTTTTCCAAATCAAATTTACTTTCCTATACTTAATATCTATTAGAACTACTTTCTCCTGATTTGTAAAATAACAAACTAAATGTCCTTTACAATATAGCCTACAGACCATTTAGACTTATACCTATGTATAATAAAGTGTTTACTTCTAACTCTTATATGTATTCTATTGCTTAAGTCCAAGCAAATAAAACAAAACAAAACACATATAAATAAATATTATACAAAATTAAACACGCAAACTGTATTTCTTCTTCATTATTCTAACTCAAACAAAAACAATCCAAAATCCAACAAATTAAAGATCGGCAAGTAAACACGCCAGCAACAACGAAGTCATGTTAAGAACAAATAAATGCCCTCACAAAAACATGACATATTTAAAACAGCAGACTTAACACAGAGGAAACAAGACTTAAGAAGGCATAAATATCAATAATTATAATAGTATAGATATTTACTATAGAGCACTAATAGTAATTTAAAACTAATAATTGAACTCTTCCTTATTCTCCAAAATATAATTAACCAACCGATGCCATTTGTTAACAGAACGCTACCCAGCCACCTGTGCCTTACACTGTCTTTCAATAAAATTTTCTACAATTTCATCTCCTACCTAGTTGCACAACGAGCACATAAAGCCTTTCTTTGAAGTGTACAATTTAACATTACTTGACCAGATGTAGCTCTCATAATTGTACTAATAAAACTTTGGCCATAATTATCATACATATATGAATTATGGCATAATTTATAAATGATGTTAAACTCTGTAATATTTGCTCTTCCAATCAACTTTAAGCGCTCTTCTTCTCTAATATTAGATGAAAACCTTTCTAGCTTCACACGTAAAGTCCCTCTTTCCTTGTCATCGTATCGAAATTCATATTTGATTTTTGCCCCTATATATTTCCAAATACTGAACCTCCCAACCCTATCCTTTATTTCTACGAACAATTATTGTATTTGTGCAAATAAAAGATTTACTTGAGTAATTTGTTGAGTTGTTTGGGCAACGTAAATCCGAAAAAGTGCACAAATTGTAGTTATTGCAATAGCAATTTGACTCTGATTATCATCTTAGGAGTAAACTAATTACCTTTCTAAGTTTGTGCTTACCGACACGATACCGACACGGCACCGACACGATATCGGAACGATGTTGTCGGTCATGAAAACTAACTTAAACTTAATAGCTTTCACACTCACTGACATATCGGTGTCGTGTCGTTGCAGGTGCCGACATGTCGGCGAGCTGCTTGTCTCCCTTCTTTATCGGAACGATATCGTCTCAGTTTGTTTACTGGTTGCTATGGTAAGGTTAGGCCTAGAAAGTAATTTTAAGTCTAGGCCTAACCTAAAATCATTGTATGTATTTTACCGTTAAGATAGGTCAAATAAATTAAACAAACACACATTAATTTTAGGTTAGGCCTAGACAGTGAACCAACATTTTATGTTTGTTGAATGTATTTACAATTAATGGACATTTAAATGTGTTTACCATCTTAGTTTTGATGTTATAATTAATTCTACACCTTTATTATAATAACATTAAACGTATGGAAACAATAAATATTTGTATAAAAAACAATCTATTGTAATAATAAACGGCAATTAAAAGATTAAAATTATGTGCTTATGTTGCCTTTAAGGCTGGTAAAAGAATTGAAGAAAAGGCGTGATGAACTTCGTTCCTGAAGGGGGTTCCACGACAGCACACATTTACTTTTTTTATTAGCTATGTAATTTGTTAGCAGACGGATTATGTTCCTTAAACTTTGTTTGAACATCCTTGTTTGTCCTGTGTATTTTTTGGGTCAATCTACACGATAGCTTGTACAATTGGTCGTGTCGGTATCGGCGTCGAGTCGGTGGATGTGAAAGACGTCTGCCGATATCGTGACGATATCGGTACTATGGCTGTATCGGGTTAGAGTCGTGTCGGTATCGTGTCGGTAAGTGTGAAATCAGCCATTAGTAATTATTAAAATAAATTTTAAGAGAGAACTGACTGACAACAAGCTCATACTAAAACCGATTCATGAAACAGATACTTTTAAGTTTCAGTAGCCTATCTATTAAATCAAGTAACAGCTAAAAGTCAAGTAACAGATACAAAATAACTCTGATTAATACATCGATTTACCGCTAGATGAAAATTGTTTCAGTTGATTTTTTGTAATAACTCTTTCTTAATCTTGATACTATCACTTTAGGCTATTATTTGACTTCAGTTCCTATAAATTAAACGTGTACATTTATGTTCAGCTTACCGTTTCACGCCACAACTCGACTTTCTTTAATTTATTTTAAGCGAAACAGAATCATGAATCGGTTAGGACATTGCATATTTACATATAGTAAATACATATGATAGTAAATACATGTAGACAAAATAAAATCTCTCTAGAGACACTTGGTTATAAATTCACGTCGCAACTTGTACACACACAACTGCAATACAAACACCAAAGTAAATAGCATTTTAACATGAAACTAATTGCCCGCATTGCAGAACAAAAAGTAATCTATCCCTGGAATGTATGGAATAGTTCAGCTAGTTAACAGGAATTAGTACACGTTGAGTGATTACTACAGAATATCTGTGTGCCTGAATCTAAACTATATTATTATGGTATCCAATTTCCAAATATATTAGCGAAACAATTATCAACTTCTATGTAAATATTATATACATGAATATTGCATTTATGTGGTATTATCCAATTTCAATTGGAAATTCTGCAATATTATCAACTCCTATAAAAGCGAGAGTGCGTCCGTACGTGAGTAACAAATTATCACAGCGCATGCGCATGGTCGTGTAGATTAACTACAACTGCGATTTTAAATAAATATATATGTTATGTTATTGAGGAGCTGTCAACAATAAACTCCACTTCAGACTTATAACAGCTGACTTCGCTCATCATCTGTACATATAAATCAAATTGAAGTGTCTGTGAATTAAAAATATAAGCTCATATGGTTTTTCATACCTAAACACAAATTTACAAATTTCTTGTCTGTTTCTTTGTCCGGGCTAATTTCCGGAATGGCTAAACTGATTTTGACGAAATTTACATTATCATGTACAGGACTATACAGAGAATATTTTACTATACTTTTATTCCAAAAATATTTAAAATCCCGGTAAAAAATTTAACAAATGTAAAAATTATATATAAAATTATGAATTTTGTGGACAAATATTGTGGAAATTGCGCGTCTATTTCGATCTATGTTTTGCAGTATGTACAATTCACAATTACCCCCGCCCCCACCCAACTAATATCCAATTGCTTGTGTCCTAATCAATCAACATGTCCGTAAAATTAACACAATATACAATAATACATTTACATTGACATCACCGTATGTCACCGCAAGGATTGGCGAGCGAAGCGAGGGGAAGACAGCCCTAGTCTGTAATAATTTAAGAAAACGTAACATACTTTAGGGTCTGTTTACAACTTCAGTATAGACAAACCTCTTATAATGTCTGTAAGTTGGTTGCTTTTTTTTTTGTTTTTTTTATGTGAGTTTTAAAACTAATACTATGTATGCACTTTTACAATCTTTTATGTTTACTTCACTCTTGACAGTCTAAACAACAAGTTGCCCCTACAAACATAAAACTATATTTCATAAACGGTACCAGGAACTGGCACATACTTTCTCACAAACATATTTAAATTATGGACTGATTCACTGTGACTTCATAATTGTAGGAGAGACCATTTACTAAAGTAGGAGATTAACTGACAAATATTATTATTATTATCTAGAGAAACAACTATTCGATCGTCTTTCGAACAAATTTGCACCAGACACGTCAATTAGACCAGCATAGATTTACGAAAAAAGGTTTTGACAAATTTTGAAAAACAACCCCCTTCATGGCCAAAAAAAAACCCCAAAATCAGTTATTATTAGCAAAAACGAGAATTTTTAGAAAGATGCGGTTTTTGCATATGGTAGGGAACATTAAAGGCTACAAATAAGTAAAATTTTATCATAATCGTTAAAGCCGTTTTTTTATAATAAAAACAATAACTGATTTTTTTTAGTTTTTTTGCCAAAAAGAGGATTGTTTTTCAAAAATGTTCAAAACCGTTTTTCGTGCATCCATACAGGCCTACTTGAAATGTCTGGTGCAAATTTGTTTGAAATCGATCGAATAGTTTTCTCTCTAGCTTTGTATACATTCAGACATACAGACAAACATACAGACAGACAGACATTTTGTAAAATCCACATTTTTGAACTGTGGGGGTCCCAAAACGGATATTTTCACAAAAATCTCAACATAGATTTTTTTTGCGATCACTATACTTCCTTTATACTATGGTATAGTGAGAAAGTAAAATTACCAACACCTTGGGCTAAGGTTTGTATTACACTATCCAATTTCTTTTTCAAAGACCTTTGATCAAATTTCTATAATGCAATATTTGATATTGTAATATGTAATCTTTTATCAAAGTTGGCACACGTGAAATTTATTTTGTCAAAGGTTCTCTAAGAGAGAACATCTCAAAATCTTTGATAAAAATCTTTAACAAAGAAAATTGATACAGGCCTTACTGTCATAATTATCTCTATTTTATAAAGGTCTGAATGTTTTTCAATTTACAAATACAGTGAAACTATCGATTCACCTTTAGTGGATTTCAAATTGAACAATAGTATAGTTTTGCCGGTTTTGCGTAAATGACTGTATTTAAAATATCAGGTGTTAAAATTGTTGATTTTATTCCTATAATTAAAACCGTTATTTGGTTTTGTTTTCCGAAATGTATTTCCAAGGTCTTTGAATAAAATTTTCAATTATTGTATGTTCAGTGCATTTACTACCCAGTTAAATATAGTAGTTTCTTTTGAAGAGAGAAATAAACAAAGAGGATTGTAAAAAGATTCTCAACTACTTCTAACCTCAAAACAGATCATACAGAATACATTAGTTCAGGAATAGATTGAAAACACCAATACAGTAATAATTACTAAAAATGTATTAGAAAATAATAATATCTCGAGTTAATCATCCCCACAACACAGTTAGGTAGGAATAAATAACATTATTTTTTAAATAGTTTTTTTTTTATTTTCTTAAGACAAATATAATTAATTTGTCTTTTTTATCCATTTAGATATAGTTTGTTGTTTTTAAGCCTTAGTATTTCCTTCTGAACATCGAAGTAAATAATAGAATGTCTAAAATATACATTTTCAACGACTTCTAACCTCAAAACAAGTCACAGTAGTTTTATAACGAATTAAACTTAATATTTTGCCTCACTAGCATAAATGAATAATCTGCGCGTGATTTCCACTGGATCTTACTAGTTTCACAAGCTTTTTAATCATTAATTATTACATTATCTGCACAGGGTATTTCTGGAATGGGTTCCTTACATAAAAATAAATAAAAAAGTTCCTATAAACATCTGCCCCAATAGGCTTTGTTTTCAAACAATCGGCCATTTTGTACTCTTACAAAAAAAAAAACATAGCTGTGGAAGTAGATAAGATATTCACTTTAGATTTGGAAACACATCATACAATGTAAATTTTAAAAGTGCACAAAACATAAAGATTGTAGTTTTATTATTTTTTAAATGGCGGACGTTTAAAATTTGTATAGTTGAATATCTCAAACACCATTAATTTCACAAAAACGTCACAAAAAAATATTTTTTTTACTAGCCTACAAAATAAAATGTTTTTTTAAATATTTTATTTGTAAGTCAAAGGGTAATTATTGAGTTATGTACTTATCGTTTTTTATTTATGTTTATATCGTTCTTCATATTATACTGTCATTCACACACACACAAAAACAGTCCCTACTGTATAGGCCTACGTGCCGGGATATAGGTACCGCATCCCCATCGCCCATCACCCTTCTGCGATAGTGCAAATGCCTCTATCCTAACCAATCATTACTTAAGTTAAAATATCTATGTATGCAATACTACAGTATCTGTTTCCATTTGCTTCGACGCGAGTTACCGCGTGGGTTGGCGTGCGAAGCGAGCAGGAGAAGAGCTCATAGCTATTACATATTCTGATAAAACTACGAACTATGACAAGCGTGTATTTTGAAATTGTGTATACATTCTTTCCACTTAAATTTAATTTAATCGCATAAAAATTAAACCAATTATTAAAATGTTGGCATGAGTAACCATGCTCAAGTTTATAAAGCGTAATCAGTTTAGTTTGAGTTATACATTTCATTTCGTTTTTGTGAATATTCCATTTTTACGTTTTTCGTCAAATGTCCATTTACAAAGGATTTAGTTAGATAAAGAACAGATCAACGGTAATTGTTTCACTTCTCGTGAATACCAATGAACGTTGCCAATTGTGGAGTCTGGTGCAACTCAATTTGTTCTGAATTATTTACCAACTAAACACGTCCAGTCTCAATAAAACAGGTACCATTGAAAAGGAAATATTTTAAACTTTATGTTTTGTAATTACAAGTAGCCTATGGCCTAAAACGTATATTTATATAACGTAATCATCGTTGAAAAACTGTAGTCGTCTAAATCAGCGTATACCGATTGAGAAATTGACTAAACAAATTTAAAAAATGGAGACCACACAAATTGACAAATCCACACAATGGAGACCACACTGTCTGGCGATATTACAAAAATATAATACAACAGTATTTAGATTGATGCAGTTATTTATAAAAAGAATTTACGAACTGAAGAAAAATGTGTTATTAAAACAGTTTGTCAAAATAGAATGGACGGAGGCCTAACTGCTTCCAAAAAATAATTGACTGCTAGCCAGTATAATTTCAAGCGGTTTTAATTAATGATATCCTTTATTTAAAGTTTAGGCCTGAAAAGAACTGATAGAATCTGTTGACTGTGCAGTGAGTCAAAGAACCAAATTATTTAAAATAACATATTCGGTAACATTAAATTATAAATTGGTATCAATAAGTTTTTATTGCAATACGACCTACAAATACCATGGAACATTAATTGGCGAATCTTACCTTTACGCCGTTAGTGCAAACATAACCTCAAAATTTACCCAAACAGTCCATCGAACTTTAATCAAAAAAGTATTTTAACTACACTCGACACAATTATAATCAAACTAAGTAAATTACACAAACTGTAAAGTAAACTAAAGTTGTTTACAGACAAGAGCTACATCGAACTAGACAAAGACAAATGATTGGTAAGGTATATGTGGGTCATAAGCAACAGCTGACTTTAAACGTGCAGATCTACCAGCTGATAAGCAGCTGTACATTGTTACAAACTTTGTGTTTTATTTTAACTTATTAGTAGTAAACCCCCGTGAAAAATCAAAGGCAGATTAATTAATTAGAAACACACCAGAAATGCATAATTAAAAAAAAACTATTGAAAAACAACAGACTTTATCTAGGTCTAACAAACTATGCAGAGGGAAAATTTTAGCTCGGTAAATGAGTACAATATTTATAAGGACTACTAACTTTTTCTGTAAACGTTTTTGTTAAAATGTGTCACTTATATAATATACTATTATATATCAAGAAAGATTATATTATTTTGTAATTGATTTTTATTTCATATTGACATATCAAATAGTTTAAATGTTTTAAATATTATAAAATAGTCAGATGTAAAATTTAGATATTTTATGATTTTATAAAACTGCAGACCTTTTTGGTAAAATTTTGTATTTATATAGGCCTACATATACATTATTATATATTAAAATAATAATAAAAATATTATCTTCTATTAGCTTTTTATTTCATATCGATATATCAAATGATTTAGAAGTTATTTTAACGTTTCCGAAGTTAAACGAATTGTATAAAAATTCTTCTTCTTTAAAATTGTATAAATTAATATACCGGTATTGATGGTAAAAGGTTGTATTTATATTCATTAAAAACAACTTTAATAATGGCCATATGTATGAACTTAGTAACACTTGGAAACCCGTTATTTCAAAAATAAAAACAATGCAGCTTAGAGTCTTCTAGAAACACCAACCTGTCACAACAAACCTATTAATTGACATCTCTAAAGAATCCAACAAAGTCAATCGGACTCCCGACAATGGCGTAGACGGACCACTCTCAGAACTATAAGTTTATGTGTAACTATTGGTTTGTTCAACCTGGCATCCTATACCAACACAGTAAACACGACAATATTGTATGTAAATAATAAAATATGCTGTTATTATCTTTAACTTAACTATTATCCTTTATCCGATTTTTTTTTAGCAGTTACACTATCCGAAAGAGAATCAAAAGGGCTACAAAAAAAGGCGTCGACATTTTTTGTTAAAATGTACGGTTTTTGAGTAATAATCGCTTATTTTTCTTGGGATATATCATTGTTAGATTAAACTTCATGCCAAATTTGAACTCAATCAGTTAAATATTTCTCTAGATATGAATTGTTTGTAAAAAAAACAAAATGGCGGATATCTAAAAAACTAAGAGTTTTAGTGCCTATGTTTAAATTAATTTATTTTTAGCTACAGAATGATAGCCCGAGACCTCAGGCCTTCTCGGTTCACTTGAAGTGCCCGAAACGTCGTCTCAGACAATAGTGACGCGGTCGATCTCCGAAGACCAAGTACTTAATAATGATAGATTTAATTAGTGAAATAGTATATTAGAAGTACATGTGATTGTCAAATTAACTCTAATAATTATTGTTTTAATCATGGAAAGATAATGCCCTCTTAAAGTTACCAAATTGGGGAGGCGGACTGGCCGTAAAGACCTTTATCCCAGTCGACTATAGGTAGTCCCTCGTAGGTCCAAATGGGGCTACTGGCTATCGATTTGTTTACGTTATACTCTACTCCCCCGTTTGCATCAGTCTAACAGACATAAGCTACAACGAAACGAACCCACACCGCCTGAGACAAGATGATATTAATCTGTTGCTAGCAATACTTAAGCACGTGCTGCATTATCTTTAGTTAATCGTATAATCTCTGCCAGTGAGTATTGATGAAGATGAGCTTGTTATTAATTAAAAACGAAGGATTACAACGTTCTACAGACAAACTGTTTCGCTTGTTAGGTATTTAGCAGATGTTCTGACAAAGAGTCATTGGATCAAAGTTGTACATCAAAACATAAAATATTAACTGCGATTGGCTCAGTGGTTAGATGCTCTCGTCTAGTCTACTACTGCTGCATGCATAGTTACTGAAGAACGGTAAGGCGAAGAAATAATGTTATACAACAATTTATATAAACTGCTGAAGCTGTGTTGAGAAATAAACTATCGTTCGTCTTGTTAAAACATAAAAGTTTAGTGTGTTCTATTTACTATTCCAAGAATCACTTGATCTATATACAAGCGGCGTTTTCCCGACTGAATGACTGACTGACATAGAATACTGCTTAAGATAAAAACACAAAAATTTAAAGGTATGTTATTATCGGGTCACAGAAGCACACTAAGAAAGAATTTTGCTAAATTTAAATTTGAATCATTAAAAATAAAGCCTTCTAGATATATAATAGATAAACAACTGATTTGGATCAAAGGCTTAGCAACACATATTTGTTAATGCATTTAAATTAATTACCCTAGCAACCAAATTCTACCGTTTTATAATTCTATTACAACATTTAATACATTTGGGTTAGGCCTATAGCAGACAAACTGGCTAGAAGAGGAGCTGAAACGCCACCGATGGGGCCAGTACCGATGAATGGAATATCAAGAGGCTTTGGGAAAGAAAGAAAACATGTTCAATCAGAACGCTTGCACAGATGGAGACGGTAAGAGTTCAGAGACAGGCACACGATTTAGTTGATGGTCTGGATAGACATCTAAGCAGAATATACTGATGGGTCTTGGCAGGCCGCAAGTGATGGAGCTGGAGAACAACCCATTATGTCGAAGGTGTGGAGAGAAGGAGGAAACTTTTTTCCATGTTTTTGTGCGAATGTGTGTGCATTTTCAATACACAATGCAGTGTGTGCTTCGCACGCTAACCCCCGTCTTTGGAATATTTTCAACAGAAATATCTGGGAAAAGGATACCCTGACACCAGTTATATACGAGAGGAAGGCCCCCATGGACTCCTTCGTTTCGCGAAAAGGGCGGGTTTGATGTGAACTGCCTGGACATGGGGCACAGAGGACCTTATGGTTTAGGTGCGGTGAGTCCTGGTGGCAGGTCACACAACTCCCTGATAATAACAGGCAAATACTAAACCAACACACGTTAACTGAAACGTTATATTTATTACCATATTAGCCAACTTGGCAAATTTGTAATCAGTTATTTATTCTTCTCGACTAACAGTATTTTTAGATTAGGTAAAAATTAAACAACAACAAAAAAAAAAAAATTCTTACTGTATTATTTTACCCAATAAGAACGTTCTGGTTTTTGTATAACAGTAAAAGGTTACTTAACAAATACGTAAACAAAATTTGAGTTCAATACTTTTCTCTTTTCAATGGTATTAGTAAAAAAACAAAAAAACAAAATGTGGATAATTAGAACACTAAGCATTTCCCAAATTATGTTTATTGAAATAAATGGCTAAAATGGTTATAAAAATGGTCCATCTATTTTTAGTGATACTAAATATGAATGCTAAATATTTATAAACAAATAATATTTATGTAAATGTGTAATTTAAATTTAGTTTTCATTCCGAAAACCAACTAAACGATGAGGTAAATGAAATTCCCAGCCTAGCTGCAAATATCATATGATTATAATGAGAGGTAATATTGTAAACGAAATATGCGAATGGTATTTTCCTCAATCAACAGGAATTAAATGTACATAGTAAATTGCAGTATCATATGCAAACACGATTTTCAAATACAAATTCGATAACTTAATTTACTACATGTCTATGCATATATATTATACGGTATTTATATAATATAAACTAGTAAGCCCACGTCAAAAATCACAACCAGATTAATTAAATACAGATAAGAAGTAGATCATTTAAAAAGTACTATTTAAAAACAAAAGACTTTATCTAGGCCTGCCTATGCTGAATAGTATTTTTAACTCGGTAAATGTGTAGGCTACTCTAATAATGATTATAAAACAGTATACCTATTTGTTAAAATTTAATATCTATATACATTATTGTATAGCTAAATAAAGATAAAAATATTATCCTTTAATGGGTTTTTATTTCATATTTATAGATCAAATTAATGATTTATACGTTATTAATATTATATTGATGAAATTAATAATATAATAAATTTTTAAATCTTATACGAAGATGTACGAAGTTTCCTGAAGTTAAACCAATAGGTATATCTTCTTTAAATTTGTATAAACGAATATATTGATGATAAAAGGTTATATTTATACACAGTTTGTAACCTTAAAGCAAATATTATATCGCAATTACATCATACATTAGTTTTATAACTCTATATTAACAAAATTAACTTCACATGAAATTATAATGATTAAAGTTGTAAACATAACCCCAAAGTATTCTTCGCTAGGTTTTGTTTATGTATTACAGATTTATGATGGGTGAAATCAGATGTTATATTGTATATGTCACTTACGCACGTATGTATGTACGCTCGTTTTTATAGGAGTTTATTAGGAACGTAATCACAACAGATGTCTTTTTATTAGCGAATTTCCATAGGAAAGATATACTATTGCAGTGACCCTTATGGTGAGACCTAAGGTCGAGAGTAGCAAATGAGCACCAATCATGGTCCCCAGAACAGGTTTTGGAGTGTCATTACAAATGTTATCTCTATATATAAAATCCAAATACCACTCTCTGGCTCACTCACCACGTAATCTCAAAAACCACCTAACGGATTGGAATGAAATATGGTATGTAGCTTCCTTAAGGGCCATAAGTGCTCGCTAAGAAAGGTTTTTAAAAAAATCTAAATTTTCGGGGGGTTTGGGGATGTCGAAGTTACTAAAACTCCCCATAAGAAATACATAGTATAATATATTTATCGATATCTTTTTTTGGTTAATATACATTTAACTTTGACTTGTCTATCCGTGCAAAGCCGGATTGGGCCAGTTAGTATATATATATATATATATGTATATTTTGTATATGTGTGTTCGCACACTAACCGTCGCACTTTAAGTCCGATTTAACAATCAACATTAAATTTCCCGATAACATCGCTTTTAAATTCTAATTTCCCTCCACTAAGCTACATCATTAGCTCGAGCAAGATTGGTTCAACACACAAATGACCTGTGCGCTTCTCCCACTCGTAACTGGAGATTACACGTTAATTTAAACGCTCCCAGAACGTCTATTCAATTAGCAATTAGATATAAAGGGATCGGCCTACACGGTTAGAGCTAAAGCTGTTAATTCATTGGGCAAAGCTTCCACTAATCTGATGTAACCACGACCTGAGTGTGCTGGAGCAGTAAGTGTATAGTGAAAACGTTATTTATAATAGAACCAGCAAGGCTCAGGTCTACACTTTAATAACAACCTAACCGAAAAGTTAGAAATACAAATAATTGCTTCAAAGTTTGAAATCAGCTGTTATTGGAGATATTAGAGCAAACAGCTGATTACTGTATCAACAATAAACATATTTAGTTATTATTTAGTTCGGCGTTCCCAATGCCGTAAAATATTTAGTACAGTATTTACGTATTTATTTGTTTTTACGTCTAACAATGACTGTTTTTGAAAAAGTATATACAAACACGCATATATTTAAATTAAACGTTTTGTCAAAATTTCAAAGCAATTAATGAAGAACTTTAGGTGATTTGTAATTTTGAACAAACGAACATATACATTTTTATTTATATATATTATATACTAGCTGACCCGTACGGCGTTGCCCGTGGTGGTTGGTATTTTCAGTCTTTTTAACGTAATTGTATTATTTTTAAGTGTTCAGTCAGTGAGTGTATTTGGCTTATATATATTATATATAAATCTTAAATAATAAAAGCACTATTGTCATAATAATAAAAGATCTGAAATTATGATTTTAGTAA
The DNA here is from genome assembly GCA_018207615.1 of Philaenus spumarius. Lineage (NCBI taxonomy): Eukaryota > Metazoa > Arthropoda > Insecta > Hemiptera > Aphrophoridae > Philaenus > Philaenus spumarius. Next base: position 489,690 of record JAGFPH010000557.1, read on the forward strand.
TTTGATCCCCCCAAACCCCTCCTAAAATTTCGAATTTTTTCAAACCCTTTCTTAGTAAGCACCTATGGCCCTAGAGGAAGCTACATACCAAATTTCATTCCAATCCATTCGGTAGTTTTGAAAAAATCGTGATTTAATAACTTTGATCCCCAAACCCCCCTAAAATTTCGATTTTTTTCAAACCCTTTCTTAGTGAGCACCTATGGCCCTAGAGGAAGCTACATTTCAAATTGCATTCCAATCCGTTTGGTAGTTTTGAAGAAGTCATTTTTAATAACTTTGATCCCCCCC
>JAGFPH010000557.1:490080-516106 GCA_018207615.1 Philaenus spumarius
GGAAGCTACATACCAAATGTCATTCAAATCCGTTTGGTAGTTTTGAAGAAGTCATTTTTTAATAACTTTGATTCCCTACAAACCCCCCTAAAATTTCGATTTTTTTTCAAACCCTTTCTTAGTGAGCACCTATGGCCCTAGAGGAAGCTACATACCAAATTTCATTCCAATCCGTTCGGTAGTTTTTGAGAAATCGTGATGAGTGAGTCAGTGAGTCAGTGAGTCAGTGGGTTTTGGCTTTTATATATATATATAAGAAGCTTTGACCTGACTGGCTGACTCACATAGAATTAACGTAGATCAAAAGCTACTTAAGATAAAAAAAACGAAATTTTAAATGTTTATTTTTAAAGGGTCATAGCCACACACTAAGAAAGAATTTTGCAAAATTTCTCCCAGCTCTATAACAGATAAAACCCCAGATTCGGAGCACTGCTTTTACATTTATTACCATAGCACCCAACTTTTCAAATTTATAAAGAGTTTATTATTAAAAATTTACTTTTTTGTACACTTACAGCTCTCAGTCTATTGTTTTTCTTTTTATTTGCTGGTGACGTACGTTTCGCCTTTTTATTCAGGCATTATCAAACCTTTTTCATTAGTTTTTTACATTCGTTGATGCACGTCAAGTTTATAAAATGAAACACTTACACGAAAACATACACAACATCCTGCAGAGTAGCCTGCAAAAAAACGATCGCGGACACACGTAACTTCAACTCGCGAACAAATTTAAATGTCCCTATTAAGTGTTGTGTTGTGTGTTATGTGTTGTTTGTGAATGTTTCCGTGTAAGTGTTTCATTTTATAAACTTGACGTGCATCAACGAATGTAAAAAACTAATGAAATATAGGTTTGATAATGCCTGAATAAAACAAAGGCGAAACGTACTTCACCAGCAAATAAAAATAAAGGACTTAGAGCTGTAAGTATACAAAATAGTAAATTTATTGTAAAATTAACCAGTTCAGTAAGGCAATCAGAAATAATAAGTTTATTGTTCTTAACAACCAACAGCTTTTTAGGTTATTTAAACAAAATAAAAGCAAACACAAACAAAAATCAGCGAAAAATGAGTACTGCATTACAATTTTACATCTGCACTGTAAACTGTATCTAGCCTCTGTTGTTACATAATATAAGTAAACAGCTGATTTGAATCAAAAGCTTAACACAATTTTAGACTATACTGAACCAACACATTACTTGCAAGCATTTACATTATTACCATATCAACCTAGTTGGCAAATTTAGAATCAGTTATTTTTTTTCAACCAACGTCGTTTTTAGGTTAGGTTTGTGTTATATTTCTCAACCTATCATTCATTCAAAAACAATCTGGCTCTACAGCGTCAGGATCTAGTGGGCCGCAACTCCCCCCCCCCCACCCTACCCAGATCCAAGTGCCTCTGTCCTAATCAATCTTCATTTGCAAGCATTTACATTATTATGGAGCGCACTGAAGGAATCAGACGCATGCGTAGTACGTAAAGCTGATGTCCGCTTGTGAAAATATCAAAACGAACCGATGTTTGTCAGAAAGCTGATATCAGATTGCACACGGCATTATTTGTACCCTTTTACACGCAGCAGCATTCTGCTATCAACATGCTGCTGCGTGTAATACCCCCGGAATGGCCGAGTGGGGCCCGTTACACGGACACTACACGTAGGAGGGACTGGTAATAAAAATGAATTTTTTAAAAACATTTTACTATTTAGAAGGCCTACAATTATTACTCTGAAGTTATAAAGTAGATTAACTTAAATAGAAAATATTTAGAAGGTGATTTTGAAAAAAGAGGCAAACCCAGTTTTGCAAGAGTTTAATAATTTTAAATAGTTAGATAACATAGTTCAAATCGTTGGTCTACGAAGAATTATTTTTCAAAAAATTTAATTTTCCCCAATTCCATTTTATTTCTAACGAAGCGAACAAATTGTATATCGAATAATTTTTTTACAAAAGCAAATATATGCAAGTCATAAAATTACTACATTAATTTTGTGAATTTACATTTTATTATTTATACTGTTAGTTAAGTTTATATTATCTTTGCATATAAATTGCATTTTACTATATCGTTTAAAAGTAAGACTTAAACATGCAATTAAATTTTTAGTGAAAGTGCTTTGTATTAATTACTTTGATAATTTGCATTAAGTAAATACTTTTCGTCTGGCCTCGGGTATTCCTAAAGACCTTTGAAGTGTAGATTACGAAATAGCTTTGTAAATTAAAATAATATTTGAAAACTCATGCACGGGTCACTTTAATGAGAAATTATTCAAACAAATCAAAACAGCAATTCTAAATTACCTTTGTTATATTCAGTGTGGATCTATGAAAAAAGCTGGATTAAAAAATAAATAAAAAATTCCAGCATAAAACTAATACTTTGTGTGCATTACGTAATATTAAAAAAAGTAAGTTGATGCGAATATATATTTCAATTGAAGTATGCAAATTAAAGACAAGATTCAGGATTAAAACGGACAAAGTTGAGGAAATAAATTGTATAATTGATTATTGGGCAGACTTACAAATTCCATATTCCTCATTAAAGTTCACCAAATCAATAATATATATCGCACCAATGAAATTCGAAAAGTAATTGGTGAAGCAGCTGTAATTGTAATTGGAGTCGAGTGCCGAAGTGGAAAAGACTGACAAAATTGTTTGTGAATGTTCTGGAATCTTACAGAATATTCAAGAATGCTCCATACAGAATATTCAAGAATGCTACAGAACGTTTGTGAATCATGTAGAGTTTTCCAGAATGTTTTAGAATTCGCCAGAAGCAGAACGTTCTAGGATGGTATACAGGAAACTAGATATAACCCTAGAGACCTAAAACTTGGAAAATATTACTTTTAAGTTACGGAAGAGAAGACAAATTATGATTTCAATTGTTTGTGTCTAAGATGCAAAAAACCTTTCTTTCATTTGTTCACATGTGTCGAAGCCGCTGGTAGGTCTGCTAATAATCTACTATTATATAAAATCCAAATACCACTTATCACGAAATCTCAAAAACCACCGAACGGATAGGCTTGAAATTTGGTATGTAGCTTCCTCTAAGGCCCTAAGTGCTCGCTAAAAAAGGTGTTCAACAAATTCGAAATTTTAGGGGGGTTTGGGGTGTCAGAAGTTACTAAAAATCCTTATAAGAAATGCATAGTAAATAATATATTTATTGATATATCTTTTGGTTAATATACATTTAGCTTTGATTTGTCTATCCGTGCAAATCCAGATCTGGCCAGCTATAATATATACAATAATATCGTATTCAAAACGTAACATCAAATTTCCGTAGGAAAGTTGAGCTATGACAGTAACTAATATGGTGAGACCTAATGTCGGGAGTAGTCAATGAGCATTGATCATATTCTCCAGAACACGTTTTGCGGTGTCAATAAAAATGTTATATTTTATTTGTAGTGTGTGAGTGTGTCTTCGCACTCTAACGGTGGGATTTTTGTGTCCGATTTGGTCCGAATTTGGTACACACGTTGGTTTCCTAAGTTCATGATTTCGTTAGCCAAAAAAATCAACAAACGGATGTAGGTTTTTACTATGAGTAATTTTTTGAGATTTTTCGTACAAAATTAAAACATTTTTGGATTTTATACAAAAAATTTATATAGGAGATTATTTTGCAGATTTTGTTTTTTTACATGATTTTATAGTCTGTCTGGTTAACCAAAAATCATTCAAAACATAAAACACCAAAAAAGCGAGTTTTAGAAAGTCTACTAATATATTTCATACACGAAGGCAGCTATTCAGACCGATTTCCCAAATAGTTGGTAGAAACCATAATGCATAACAAATTTTGGGATTCGCATAACTCAAGTCAGCGGTTCAGCTGCGTGGACGAATTATTTTTAATTTTCATACGAACAAGTTTGTAGCTGTAAGAGTAAAATTATGAAATCAACTATTAGAGTTGCAATATTTGTAAAACTTTTGCTATGAAAATGTATTTTAATTTTACTAAGTTATGTTACTAACACATATTTTTAAAACATGGAAATAAACCCAAAGATAACTAATCTAATACGTATAATAAAATACAATCTTTTACTTTCGATACTTTTTTGTTACGGATATTTTATTCCTGTTACTAACGAATCCGGCAGAAACCCTAACGCGATACAGTTTAAAAATACGGGATGTAAATTATATTTTTGTCTAGCCTTAATCCAGTAATCTCGGTACAATTGCTTATCAGTAGAAATCGCCGGTCTGATAGACTGCATAAAGAGACTGTTCCAGAACTTTTAAATGAAATAAGTTTTCCGCAACTAAGATAAGCCCTCATCGTCTTAAACAATATGATAAGCTATTCTGTTTGCCGTAGTATTAACATTGTCTAAAGATACCCAAACTTCTTTAATCATCTAAACTAACAGGGTGTTTCAGAAGTATCTACCAACATTTCTTTCTGGACCAAACAATGGTTACAAAATTACTATTATAATGCGAGGAAATAACTAGTTTTTTGATGGAATTTTAAATTTGTTGTATTCATATATTACCCTAAAAGTAATAATTTATTTTTATTTGATACTTGATAGAAATGTACTTTACAAAAACGTAATTTAAAGTGGATAATTATTCAAAATAATTAGATAGGGTAATTAAAATGAATTTAAACTTAAAGTTGATGTTTTTATGTTAGTATAACTTTTTCTTGATCTATCTAAGTTTTGGAAACACCAGAAATTAAATCATTTTGTATTTTTAACCGACTTTAAAAAAAGGAGGAGGTTCTCAATTCGACCTGTTTCTTAGTGCGCCTCTAGCACCTATGCGTAATAAAATTTGTGTACCAAATTCCACGTGTCTAGGCCGTATGTTTTTTGAGATATAAAACAAACAATATTTATAGTTTTAGGGGTTGTTTCGATCCTTAAACACTAAATATTTAAAAAAATTCTTTCTTAGTGCAAATCTAAGGCCTGTGAGCAATATGTGTACCAAATTACACATTCCTAGACCATATGGTTTTCGAGATATAAAACAAACAATATTTAAGGTTTTAGGGGTTGATTCAACCCTTAAACGCGAAATATTTCAAAATTATTTATAAGTTCAAATCTATGAGTATGAACAATATGTGTAGCAAATTCGACGTTCCTAGGCCATATGGTTTTTGAGATATAAAACCAACAATATTTATGGTTTTAGGGGTTGTTTCAATCCTTAAACGCGAAATATTTTAAAAATCCTTTCTTGATGCGCCTCTAGAGCCTATGATCAATATGTGTACCAAATTTCACATTCCTAGGAGGTATGGTTTTCTAGATAATGTGTTGAGTGAGTCAGTCAGTGGGTATTTCAGCTTTATATATATATAGATTCTAATTGAAAATTCAAATTTTCCGCCAAAATGACTTACTTTATTGACAAATACTAGCTAAGTTCTGGGCCGATTTTAAAAAAACTGGAATGGGACCACCGGAAGATGATCCTCTTTCATTAAATTGTTTTTCATCGAAATCGGTTCATTAGTTTCGGAGTAATCGCTGGACAAACATTAAAAAAATTTAACTGACAATTTAAAATTATTATTAGTATGACAGTATTCCTAATATAATAAAATTTTTGAAAAATTTATGTTATTTTATTATTATTCAGTAACAATTAATTCTTACTAGCAAAAAAGCTTGATTGTTGATAGCAAATTTGCACAGGAAATATGACCGCAGTGACTCTTATGGTGATGCCAAATAAGGTCCAGGAGTAGTCACACAGATCAGAACACAGATCAGAGTCGCCTGAATTTGTTTTGTATCTATTCGGTCTATAACGGCAGCATTTTAAGTCCAATTTGGTCCAAATTTGGTACACACGTTGGTTTTTAAGTCGTTCGGATGAGTTTGTTAGCCAAACAAATGAAACAATCATAAGTTTGTTTTTTTTTCACAGGAAGTAAAATTTTTTTATATTTTTTGTACTAAAATTAATTTTTGTCGGGGTTTTATATAAATAAATAAATATATAGGGGATTATTCTGCACATTTCGTTTTTTTACACACCCTCATAGCCTGTCTTGTTGGTCCAAAATCAATCAAAACATAAAATACCATTAAAGTACCATAAAAAGTGAGGTGTCCGCTGCGAGCGAAGCTAACCACAATCCAAGGCCGCAAGTTTTAAGGTTGCAACCAACTATTTGGGAAATTGGTCTACTCACGAAGGTTCTGAATAACCGCCTGCGTATACGAAATATCCTTGCAGTTTTTTGTGAACACAACCCTTATTTCTGGACCAAATTTAATGTTTGAGCTGTCAAAAATTTCGTCTCATTTCAAATTTTTGCAATAAAGTTTTAGATGTCCAAAATTCTTATTCTTAATGGCGTGAACTAATCTCAAAGGTCGGGTTTTCCCCACAAGATTAACATGGAACGAATTTAGAAACCATTTCTATACAAAACAGCTGTTTATAACAAGAAACAAATTAATCCAGCTGCTTTCGTGGATGTAAATATTGATGTTTATAATGATAATAATAACAATTTTTATCTTATCTTCTAAAGCGAGAGATAATTGTTTGTCTGCTAAATGGATCTGGAATCTCCGTCTAAGGATTTTTAATTTTTTGATTTTATATGGGGCTTTTGGCCACGAGAAATCGATTGGAAATGGTCACCAGTCTGGGAAAATTCGGTTTCTACGTCTTTTTATTAAATTAAAAAGTGAAATTTGTCCATTTTAAACAATACAAAGCACAGCTGATGCAAATGTTTTCAATGCCATTACAATAATCATCTGCTTTCTTTTAAACTGTATATTTTATTAGAGGTAAGCCTAATGTTGTATCTATTTATAGTTACCATGGCAACGAATACTTCTGCTAAATAAACATACCCTTTATTTAGTTGTTTAATGTTATAATAGGCCTAACCTAAACGATGTTCACGGAAATTTGCAATAATAGTTATTGACGTGAGCGAACTAGGCCCTAGGCCTAAATCGATATTGAAATATTAAACTTTAATTTAGGCCTGACTTATTTCTGAGGCATAGCGTTGAGATTATGGTTATCCTTTAAACTGTATTTTTATTACAGGTAATCCTAATGTTGTATATACCCTTTATTTAGTTGTTTAATGTTATAGGCCTAACCTCAAAACTCAATAATCCAATATTTATTATTGAAATCATAGCCCTACTTATAATCGAGCTTTAGCTCGGTCTCCTGGTACTAATAATAATTTAAAAACCATTTCTTTACAAAACAGCTGTTTATAATAAGAAACAAACTAATTCAGCTGCTTTCGCGGATATAAATAATGATGTTTGTAGTAAATTAAACATAATTTTAGGTTAGGCCTAGCCTGTTGAAACAACTTGCCATAGCAACCATTTGAATAAAACAACAGATCAAATAATTGATTCGGACATCCAGCTTTTAGTACAAAATAATATTTTAAGTTAGGCCTATACTGAACCAACACATGTTTCAACACACACAAACCAATAAAAACTTGGGTTAAGGAATTTAAAAATAAGAAAAAACTATGTTACATAATAATTAAAAATACATAAGACATATAGTAACTGATAGTGAGTAAGTTTTTGGTTAGGTTTTTGACTTGATCCTTACTGGTTCTTTTAACCTTTATTATAACTGTTGTTATAAAATATACAAAATAATTTGATTTGAACATTTAACATTATTTACCATCTTGGTTTTGCTGTTATTATTAATCCTACACTTTTATTATAAATAAAAAATAACATTTGTTTTTAGAAGGTACCATCGGGGGTTGTCGTGCGGAGCACGCAGGGGTCTTCCCTAGTATTTGTATAATTTGTTTGCACCTCAGCCTCCAGCATCGACCTTACGGCCTCGGATTATGGATTGCTTTCCTTCATGAGTTTGCAACCCGGCCGTGGCAACTCGGTAAACTCCCTCACGTAAATTGACCCAGGTACTTTCATGGTATTACGTATTTTCAATTTTTTAGGAACCAGACATGTTATACGGTCATTAAAAAAAATAAAATGTGCAGAATAATCTCCTATATATATGTTTTAATAAAAGAACAAAAACCTTCCATTCTAGTACGAACAGTATCTCCAAAAAAACTTTTAATTAAATAATGAATTCATTTTTCCAGTATCCAAGTCACTAAGACTGCTCGATATCCGGGACTCGTAAGATGTGCATCTACATAGTGGTTTTTTAATTTGTCGTGTGTTATGTGTTTGTGTATTTAACGTTTTGACGACCTCCATGCTAGAGGGATTTTCTGAAGACTTGATAAACGTAAGATATCAACTAATTTTTGGCAATCAAGAATGAGCCAATCAAGCAGAATGAGCTTAACATAATTACACATATTGCCACAAGAAATGGATACAAGGCCTCGACGATTGATAAATTGCGGGCAAAACACATCAATAAATCCAAAAGACCACTGAAAGAGAAAACTAAATTTATCTTTGTTTCAACTGAATATGGCAGCATCCTTCTCAACATAATTACCTCCACCTTCAAAAAAAATCAATAGAACCATCGCCTTCCGCACCAATAATAAGATAAAAAAATTACTCCAAACAAAATTACTAAACAGTTGGAAACCCAAACAGGTATCTATAAATTAACGAGTGGTAACTGTGACAAGTTTTATATAGGTCAAACGAGCTTTCAAGATTCGGTATAAAGAACAGCTGTCAAAGAGAACTATTTCGGGTAGTGAATCCAACTATGCGCGTCATTTAATCGACGAAGACCATAGTTACTCGGACTTTGACAGCAACTTCAAACCAATTAAGATTTGCAGTAAAGGCAAATTTATGAACGCCGTAGAAGAATTTGAAATCTACAAGGCTTTTAAAATATTAAACTCAAATAATGAACACCAATTACTAAACGACCAACTGAACTTTGATTCGAACACCCTGTATGACGCAGCGATAACAATTCAGAATGCCCGCGGCGTATTGTAGTTTTATTTTGTATTCTGTTTGATAACGCACAACCAGTCGATATCCGGGAGTCGTAAGATGTTCATCTACATACTGTGTTTTTTAAATGTGTTGTGTGTTATGTATTTAACTTTAGACATAATATAATCCTAAGCAGGAAGAAAAAACATTTGATTGTCAGACGGAAATACAAGGTAATTAATCTTTCTAATATATTCAATGTATTTAACGTTTTGACGACCTTCATGTATAGAGCGACTTTCTGATAATGAGATAAAATCTCGAAACGCGTCAAAATCTTTAAACAAGTTTTATAAAAGAGGTTCACTGACGGAAAATAAAAGGCATTGTACTTTATTTTAACTAAACTAAAAAAAGTTCTTCCGTTTGTTGCATTGTTTTGGCTAACGAATTAGTCTGAGAAAACCAACGGGTGAACTCAATTGTTTTATATATATATATATATATATATATATATATATATATATATATATATGAAGTGACTGCAATAGCTCATCCAACAACACGCACGACAGATTCTGTATAGCTAAACACCAAGTCAAACAATACAACGGATTACTATTTGTAGACACACCGAGTGGATGGAATCGTGTCTTATCTTTGCAAGTACAGTGTAGTGTGGCTGAGTAAATTTACTTTCGGGTTTAAGTCTTTACTTATCTGATAGTCTGGCAATAATATTAACTTGGAGATTTATGCAAGGTGTCAAAGTTTAGCTCAACTAAAATATCAACTCGGCGAATTTAAATAGTAAATTACAGTACTGTACTCTCAGTTGGGAGGTCAAAATAAACTTTGCATTGGTTGGATAGATAATTTTCAACAACTGCTTACAATACTTAAATGTTTATAAAAGATAGTAAACATTCCAATTAACAACTAATTATAAAAATTTTAATTTTTTAAACTATAGTGTATTCCTTAAAGTTTATTTAATTTAAGAAGTTATATTTCTTATGCATAGTATTTAGTAGAATGTTTTTTTATAGTTGTTACTTAAACATTTTAAATAAATTATTAAAGGTTATAGGTTATTTAAAGGTAACAGGCAAGTCTTTTCGAGTTTAATTTTATTTCAAAAAACAACAAAATTACATGTAGTTATTTATGTACAGATAATGTTTTAACTTTGTTTAGAGAAGTTATTGCAGGGACTTTTGTGGTGAGACCTAAGGTCAAGCGTGGTCAATGAGCACCGATCATGGTCCCCAGAACACATTTCAGTTTGTCATTGAAAAATTTAACATATAGATAATGAATATTTATGTATTCCCATTATAACGGCCGCATTTTACGTCCGATTTTTACCAAAAGCACGCTCCAAAGTCAAACTTTTGAGGGTTTTCGAACTGTGATATCTAAAAGAGTAAATAAAGGCGATCATTCTGGACATTTTGTTTTTTTTATAAGACCTTTAGCAGGTAAGTTTAACCCAAAATCGACCATAAAATGAAATACCACAAAAGTGGGTATATTACCGTGAAACAGCATCTGATCGGAATCCTAAGACTGGGATGCAAACTTCGATGCGAACCAAGCGAAGCTGTCCATAAATAAATTCGAACCCGCAAGGTCGATTTGCGAACAAATATATTTCGCACCCAGAGGCACCTATTCAGCTCATTCGTGAGTACATAATTTCACAAATAGTTTGTTGAATTACCATAAAACATGTAAATTTAATTTTGGAAATTCGCTCAACTCTTGTCAGCGGTTCAACTTCATCAAATTATTTTATTGATTCATTTACTTGGAAAGATACTGCACGAGGTCAGCTTCTTTCCTTAATATAACTATTGAGAGATTAAACTAAAAATAAGTAACAGAGGTGTTCTTTAAAACCTTGCCACTGATACCACGTGCATTCCTGTGGCGTTAAGGTTAAGGAAAAGCCCTGGAGGTCGCCTGAATCGGAAAGCTACATTTTGGAAAGACACGCGATATCAAAATAATAAACGCCACAAATGTAAATTAAATGCAGCACCAATGTGCACAAACATTTACAAGATATAAAAACACTTCAATTTATCAGATTTTAATTGATAAACAAATAGAAAAGTTTTGATTCTGCACTAGTACAATACAAATGAAGTTTCGAGTTATAATCTTTTTTAAATTTCATATTTTTACTAGTAACAAATACAATAAATAATTTCAGCACTGGTACAATATATTAGTCGGTGAAAATTACAGGTAAACAACAAAAACAATCATATTTTAATTTATTCAAGAAATGAAAATCGTTGGTCAACTTAATGTAATAATATACTAGGCCTATGCAACCTACAGAATGGTACAGTGGCAAATTGAAAGAACTCGGTTAGTTGAATTCCATGAGTGTCTCAAATTGAATATAGGTGCTACCAGTCTAAAGCTCTTATCAGAAACATCATAAAAAGAGCGAAATACTAGTATTTGGTTACTAATGACGTCACAGCTTTTAAACGATTGTGGATTTCTCTTACACCTTCCATAAGGAGTGCTGCGTCTAATGGCTCAAAACAGCCTTATATGACGTCACAACACACAGACATACATGATTTTATTACATGTATGGATTGACAATAGTGGTGCAGATTTCTAACATGACATTCCACGTGCTAAACAATTCAAACCCGTCTACGTCAATCTCAAGACTAACCACAGATAGTGTCTTTGTTTTATATATGATATGATGCTAGCTGCAATTTCACTTGGCACTAAAGAAATTTAAGTGTTTATAAATTGTATAACGATTTATACAGACGTTACGCCTAGCTGATAAATTTGATTAAATATTTCGTATAGGCACCAGGGTTGCTGATTGGAGATTCAGAATATGTGGAAGAAAGACAATTTAGGTTTATATGTTTTATATGTGTTCATATGTGTGAAGTGTAAAATTTTCATAATGTGTACATTTGCTATTTTATACCTCGACAAGTAAAACATTTGTACGCTTCGACTGTGGAAAATTAATTACTACAAAAATTGTGTGACGATGTGATGATACGATGAAAGTGGCTTATTCTCTCCGAAACCGGTAATATTAAGGATTGTTTGAACTTGGAAAAATAAGGTTAGTTACATAAATTTAGTTAAATTTGATTAGATTTATTAAATTTGTGATAGTGTAGTAGTCACTGTTTTGTCACAGGTTTATTTCTTTTGTAAAACGAAATGAATAACCTTGATTAATACCAAAAAGTATAATAGATGAAACTAGTATAAATAAAAATACATTCTAAAAGAAGAAACTAGTAAAATTAGCACTTCTTGGTGTCAGCTGAATTTTACTAAAGTATAATGAATCGAAGGTTATTTTATTAATCGTAAGAAATTGTAGTTTAGAAGTTTGTTCGTGTTTTCTTCAGATTTATATCTCTTACAAACCTGTAACATCATCTGATTGAGAAATTTTTATCTACAATACACATCTACTAGGAACTTTCAAACAATTACATTTTAATAGATTTACTTAACTGCAAAGTAATAATTAACGTTGTTAAATTCACTTTCTCTATTTTAAATAATTATTTTGTACTCTTCGATAAAATGCAGAGATACAAATTGAATTTGCTTTCTCATTTCAACGCGCATTTTACGTTTGTTTTATTTCTGTACATAATTTTGTAACCTACTTCTTCTATGTTTAATATATTCCACCTTCGGTCGACTGATAGTATTTAATATTAATTCGAATACTTAGAAATAATCTTTAATTCCTTGGCTTTATTAGAGAACTTCCGTAGGAAAGATGGGCTATTGCGCTGACTCTTATGGTGAGATCTAAGGTTATGAGTGGTCAATTAGCACCGGTCATAGTTCTAAGAACATATTGTTTTTCGTACTAGAATAAAATCGTATTATGGTTTTATCTAAAAAAAATAATAAATAATATTATTTTGCACATATTGATTTTTACACGACTTAATAGCCCGTCTGGTTCCTCCTACAAGACGTAAAATACCGTAAAAGTACTCGGTTAAAATCCACTGTCGGGATTCGTTTGTCTGGTGCGTGCGAAATGTAACAGCCCGTAAACTTAGCCCGCAAGATCGAGGAGTGAACTCTAAAAAAAAGAGCTTTTGCGCTGCGAGAGGAACGAAGCAAAGCGTGAGGCGGGGCTAAAGGCTGAGATGCAAACAAACAATTCTACCATTATATTTCGTACACGTAGGCAGCTATTCAGCGCCTTCATGATTAGAACAATTCCCCAAATAGTTGTTTGAAACCCAAAACTTATAAAGTTCACTCAACTCTCGTCAGCAGTTCAGCTGCGTGATGGAATTATTCTATTGATGACTTTGATTACTTTGGGGGGGGGGGGGCTTGGCATTCACCCTTTCCCCTCCTCTATAGTCATACTGCACGAGGATAACCTATTGAGAGATTAAACTTAAAATGAATAACAGAGTGATGTTATATAAAATCTTGTCCCTTTGAGAATTAAATGATACGACTAACTTAATATAAAAAAAATTTGGAAAACGGTTGACCCTAAAGGCCATCCATGTAACGTCCCGCTAAGTTTAATTACAACAAACACTATATTTGAAAATTTTGAACTGCCATAACTTTTGAATGAATCAACCGATTTTTATGCGATTTGCGGCAATCGATGCAGTTTTTTAAGTCCATTGAAAGATTCAACAACAAAAATTTTTCAGATGAAAAGTTTCGGAGAAATTGAGGAAAAACACTTTTCTTTATTTTCTTTCGTTCACGATATCTCGCGAATGAATCAACCGATTTTTATGCGATTTGCGGCAATCGATGCAGTTTTTTGAGTCCATTGAAAGAATCGACAACAAAAATTTTTCTGATGAAAAATTTATGAGAAATTGAGAAAAAACACTTTTTTTATTTTCTTTCGTTCACGATATCTCACGAATGAATTAACCGATTTTGACCGGACTGGTAGCGATCGACGTCGCTTTTCAAGGTTAAAAGCTGATTAGATTTTGGAATTTATCGGTAAAGCCGTTTAAAAGTTATTCAAAAAAAAAACTGATTTGAAAAAATGTTATTTCTTACTTTTTTCGAAGTTTCTCAGAACCTACCGGTCCGAATTAGTTAAAATTTTCAGGAAATCTAAGTTTGATAGAACTCTTTAGAATGCCGTTTGGTAGGATCCAATCGGTTAAGCCGTTCAAAAGTTATAAGCGGGTCACATACTTACACACACACACACACACACACACACACCCCTACATATAGACAGGGTGACACCCTCTCGGGAGTGGTCAGGGAAGATTCCTAGGACCTCAAAACTTCGAAATCTGATGAATACTCGATTTTCGAAAACGGGGTGAAACCAATAACTTCCCGATTTTAGAAAATTTTAAATTTTCTTAGCGAGAAGTTAAAAATAAAAAATCATGTTTTTTTTCTAAAAAATAAAAACAGAACAAAATTCTCAAAAAATACTTTAAACGGTAAAAAGCGTTTCAACGCAATGTCGTCATTCTCAGTGGCATTTGAGTAGTTATAATTACTTGAAGCTGAAATGTTACTGAGGATGACTGCTTTGTCTTTGAAACGCGCTTGAGCACTAAACGTATTTTTGTGAAAATTGTGTTCTGTGTTTTCTTTAAAAAATATATTAATTTCTCATGCGTCTAACTTAATTGTATTGATAATGCGGTTTAACAAATAATAAATACTAGGCTAATCCATTTTATCTTTTTTCAGAAATTATATAAATGGAAAAACAATAAAGAATTTACATTTTTAGAAATTAGTACAGTAAACAAAAAACAGAAAAGTTGTGAGATCTTCCTAACATGCTGTTTTAATTTGTCAGACGCATTGACCACATGTTGCTTGAATACGTGACGAATTACAATTGATTTACTAATAAATACTAACTAACCACTGCAGTTTGCAGGTGATAACATTGATTGACCTTCATTCAAACTCGTATATTGTTTTCAGAAATATGACTTGTTGAAACAATTAGTGTAACATATTATTTTAGCAACGCTTAACAGTGTACTGTACTCAATATCTTTACTAATTATGAAGGTATAAACATAGTCATTTATACGCAACACCGCACACATTAATCAAAGAAAGATGTCTACACAGATTTAACCACAGAACCTATTAAAATGACAAAGATGGTTTATTTGAAATGCAAACCGTGGAAATTTACGTGTATTAAGCAGTCGAACTGCGATAGATATTCCGATTCAATTTATTTCACTCATTACTGCTCCTAGCAAGCGCACTACATAACCTTTAAGTACCATTTAAACATCCCCATTAACCGTGCTGTAACGGCATTACCCACAACATTAAGTGAGCTGTAATGACTTTACCCACAATAGAAACAACCTAGGAAACCTTTTTACGAGCCCGCAATTATTATGTTAGTAACAGACACAGTCGTTTATTTCACTCGAGTGCAGTCGGTTGTTCCATAAAACTATCAATTGGCTAGAATAAGGAGAATAATATGGTAGAAAGTATAATACATCTGTATACTTACGAGTGCTGACCGATTGGCTGATTTATTCATAATTAACGTGCAGCCAAAACTATCATTATGTAAAAGTGCAATAAGAAAGGATTTTGAAAATGTTATGATTTGAGATGTGTAATAAAGATATGTTTTAGTATATTAGTTACTAGCTGACACGTACGGCGTTGCCCGTGGTGGTTAGTATTTTCAGTCTTTTTAACGTAATTGTAATCTTTTGAAGTGTTCAGTTAGTGAGTGGTATTTGGCTTTTATATATATGGATCTTAAATAATAAAAGCACTATTGTCATAATAATAAAAGATCTGAAATTATGATTTTAGTAACTCTGATCCCCCCAAACCCCTCCTAAAATTTCGAAATTTTTCATACCCTTTCTTAGAGAGCGCCTAAGGCCCTAGAGGAAGCTACATACCAAATTTCATTCCAATCCGTTCGGGCGTAATTTGAGGATGATCAAAAACGCATTGAAAACGCAAGGTAAAATGCAAAAACGCCTATTTCTGGCGTAATTTTGGGAGAATCTCAAACATTTTTTAACAGACTACTTTTAGGCCTTAAACGAACCTAAGTACCAAATTTCAACATTTTCTGCCAATTAGTTCTCGAAAAAGCTGAGAAAACGCAAAAAATCGCTAGAAAAACGCGAATATTGGGCGTATCTTTGGGATGTTTTCAAAATCCGTTCTTAGTGCTCGTCTAAAAGTCCAACTGAACATGCATGCCAAATTTGAACTCATTTGGTTCAGTAGATTTTTAGTTCTGCTGATGAATGAATCAGTGCCAATTCGCTTTTATATAGATAGATTAGAGTTACTGTTTTTTATGTTAAGGTATTTAACCAGTAAGACGGACGAGGAAGTACGGTATAAACACGGAAATTGTAGCAAGGTCACGTGATAGGTCATTTAACGCGGAACAAAACAAATGCTACGAAAGCAGCGGTTGTTTTGTTTAAGATGACAACAAGGAAGCTAGACGGTTATAAAGTATAATCCGAATCTAGAATCGGGGCCAGAGGATTGTGGTCGATGAGCCAGAGTGGAGTAGTCGGATGACCAGTGAGGGGCTGCGAGTTAGGCCAGTCTGTTGTTAGCGTGTTAGGTCGGAAAGTTGGGCCGGTTCGTCGTGCAAAGTGCGGCCAGGAAATCGAGACGGGGAATTCAGCTTGAGGTTTGGACCATCGAGATCTCAAGTGAAAGAGATTCCTGTGAAGAAACACTGAGTGAGCAAACCAAAGTATTTCAGTCTATAGTTAGAGTCACGTTATATTCAGAGTTTTGGGGTTATTCAGATAAAAGTAACACGCTTTAGTTACCAATACCGTAATCCAGTCTGTCTTATAAAGGTCAATACCTAGTATAAGAGATGTATTTAGCATAAGTGTAGCTAATGTATCAAATCGTATGTATCTCTATTATTGTATTGTATGAGTAAATATAGAGAAATAAGTATTACCACTGAACCACTGATGCATTGTTTTTATTGATCTGTCCCTTTGTTACTAACGTAGTAAAGTATTGTTTGAACCCGGGTGATAAGGGAGAAGGGAAGAACCTATCAAAAAATGTCTTACTTTAAGGGTTGAAAATGGTCAAATTAAGGTTGTTCACTCCCAGTCCTATAACTTGATAAAACAGCTGATTTGAATCAAAAGCTTATCAACACAATTCTAGGTGTTGCCTTTAATACTGAACCAACACAAGTTTGTTGACTGCATTTACATTCATTACCATGGAAACCAAATTATCAAATTTAGAATCAGTTAATTTCTTTCACAACCAACAGTTTTTTTAGGTTAGGTTAACTTTATAAAAACAAAGCCAAAAGAAAAATCATTGAAAAAGCCTACTGTTTTATAATTCAAACATCTGTTGTTACGCATTATAAATAAAACAGCTGATTTGGATCAAAAGAACTCAATTTTAGGTTGTGCACATAGTGGACCTAAACACTTTTCTTGAAAGTACAGTATTTACATTTACAATAGCAACCAACTTGGTACGTTTAGAATCAGGACATTATTCTTCACAACTAACAGTTGCTTATTCTATTTTGTAATATTGCTTTACCGCATCACATTTTGGTCTGATTGTATAACTTGAAAATTGTCTCCCTTCTATAAAAGAAATAAGAATGTCTACCCCAAATCAATCATCATTCTAGTGAAAATATCATGGTATGCAATAATATGTTTGCATTTGTTTCACCTCTTGTCGCAGTTGGGTTTGGTGAGAAAAACGAGCGAATATTGGAGGGCTCTATTTACATATATTTTTAGAATTTACGTTTATTAATAAATATGTTTAAATTTCAATTTACTTACGCACTGTATAATGAATAATAATTGAAGAAATGTTTCACTTGAATAGTATTGCAAATAATGTATGGGATGGATGTGTGTTGTAAATAACTGAACAATTTGAACACATTTATATAGAGTACCCTATGGAACTGCTTTATTGAAAGTTACAAGAAACATTGTTACGAAATGCTTCGTTGAACAAGCCCGCGGAAAGAACATGTTCCAGTGCGCGAGACAACAGACTGACAGTCGCCGTCCTGAAGCCAGATGGTGTACTTTAATCCTGTGTTGCGTTTTGTGTAATTATCACATATATAATTTCTCAAGGCAATTTTTTTGTCGGTACGCCATAACCTCCTTAATACATCATCAAATTACATGAATGAGGCATCATTTTAAAGCTTTCTTTAACCGCGACACCGGAAGAATATACAAAAAATACAATTATACGAAAAAAAATAATAATAAAAAGAATCTGAAAGTAACAGTAATGTAAGATAGTAAGTTGTAGGGATATTTTCCTGACGTTGGCAACACTGATGATAACAATACCCAGCTGGAGAACTGCCGTTACGCCACTACATTGCTATTTTTAATTAATATACTCACTATACGATACTAAATATACGGTGTGTACTTTAATTAAGTGGGATTTATGTAAGTTAGAATGCGAATGCTTCGCACGGGTCAGCTAGTTAATTTTAATGTTTTACGATCTCGGTACAGTAATTGTGTCTGAAGATGGGACAAAAGTCCCGAAACGCCTCACATATACGAAAACAATAAATTACTTGATGAAACAAAGGTAAGAAACTTTGTACTAATCAATTTGTTACCTGGACACTGAAATTGAATTAATTTAACATAATTATGTTTACCATTGTTAACAGTTTTATGTAGCACACATATTGTATAACTTACTAGTAAGCCCCCGTGAAATATCACAGGCAATAAAACTACACACTTTATCTAGGCCTACCTAACTTGCTGACGGGGACTTTTAACCCGGTAAATGTGTACAATTATAAGGATTATAAAACTGTAGGCCTATTTGTTATTTTATATTTATATACGTTATTTATTAAAATTTAAAGAAAGATTCAAATATTACCATTGAATGATCTATTTTTAACTTCCCGCTAAGAAAAATAGAAAATTTTCTAAAATTGGGAAGTTATTGGTTTCACCCCGTTTTTCGAAAATCGAGTATTCATCAGATCTCGACGTTTTGAGGTCCTAGGAATCTTCCCTGACCACTCCCGAGAGGGTGTCACCCTGTCTGTATGTATGTGTGTGTGTGTATGTAAGTATGTGACCCGCTTATAACTTTTAAACGGCTTAACCGATTGGATCCTACCAAACGGCGTTCTAAAGAGTTCCATCAAACTTAGATTTCCTGAAAATTTCAACTAATTCGGACCGGTAGGTTCTGAGAAATTTCAAAAAAACTAATAAATAAAAAATTTCAAATCAGGTATTTTTGGAATAACTTTTAAACGGCTTTACCTATCAATTCCAAAATCTAATCAGCTTTTAACGTTGAAAAGTGACGTCGATCGCTACCAGTCCGGTCAAAATCGGTTAATTCGTTCGTGAGATATCGGGAACGAAAGAAAATCAAAAAAAGTGTTTTTTTTCTCAATTTTCCGAAATTTTTCATCTGAAAAATTTTTGTTGTTGATTATTTCAATGGACTTAAAAAACTGCATCGATTGCCGCAAATCGCACAAAAATCGGTTGATTCATTTGCGAGATATCGTGAACGAAAGAAAATCAAAAAAAGTGTTTTTCCTCAATTTCTCCGAAAATTTTCATCTGAAAATTTTTTGTTGTTGATTCTTTCAATGGACTTAAAAAACTGCATCGATTGCCGCAAATCGCATAAAAATCGGTTGTTTCATTCAAAAGTTATGGCAATTCAAAATTTCAAAAAATAGTGTTTGTTGTAATTAAACTTAGCGGGAAGTTACATGGATGGCCTTTAGGGTCAACCGTTTTCCAATTTTTTTTTTCATACTGATAGATCAAATGATTTAGAAGTTATTAATATTAAAGTAAAGAAATTAATAATCCAATATGTTTAAGTTATACGAAGATGTACGAATGTTTCCGAAGTTAACCGAATATGTTTCTTCTTAAAATTTTTATAACGAATACATTCATGATAAAAGGTTGTATTTATACACAGTTTATAACCTCAAAATGTATCTTATAACTTATTATAGCATACTTTAGTTCTATAACTCATACTTAAAAAAACTAACTTCAAAAGAAATTATAACGATTGAAGTTGTAAACATAACCTATAGTATAATATCGCCCGGTTTTGTTTAAGTATTACAGATAATGGGTGAAATCAGTTGTTATATTACTCGTATTTTACCCACGTACGTACGTATGTATGTATGTACGGACGAGTTGATAAGATAAGGTAAAGTGAATCGACCACGTTGAAATAACGTTATTATATGCCACGAATAGGAAAATGATATGCTTAAGAACCACATAATATAGGAATAAATTTGATTTAAATCGTCTTTCTGACGTAAACGACTTTCGTGAAGTCCGTAATTCCTTCCACATTACGAAGTCGTAAATCATGCTTTCCAACAAACTCTTCACGAAAAGTCGCGATATTTCGCGATTGCATATCCTACCAGTCAGCGAAACACTTTTCAAAACACTTTTATACGCTCAAGTTATAGATTTATTTCTGCAGACCTTTAAAATTTTGCTGCCAGTTCAAATGTCAGTTAATACATTAACAAAATTTACCTTGTATTGTACTATGTGTGAGTGGTGTTTGTAATGATACCATACTTAACTTAAATATAGTAAAATAATATAAACCAAAATAAATTAAGTTTGTACTGTTACTTTATCTAGATTAATTTATTCTTATCTCCAGATAAATAAAAATTGTCAGTTGCGAAAAGGAGCAAACTATTGATTTTTTTTAACTTTATTTTTGTTAATGCTAGAGAAGAAGTAGAAACATAACCTCAAAATATTTTTTTTAATTAATTTAAATAGTTATGTCTAGTGAAAATAAATTGAAACACGTCAATTGATTGTGTGTATTAAAAGTTTAAATTTACAAAAACTAGGTAATAATTTGGTATTTAAAAAACAATTTGGGTCTGCGTCTGACCAGACGGTGGAAGTTATACTTTTTTGGCCATCCAATGGTATAGACATTTATACCTACTATTTATTTAATATATTTAGGGAAAAACTAGTCGTAACTTAGAGTAGCCCTACTATTTTGTAGATGATAGCCTATTCTTTTATAAAAACACTAGCTGACCCGGCAATGTTTCGCTATTGCTTAATTTGAAACTTTGAAAGACTGTAATTCGTATCCCTGAGGGCTGATGTAAATTACAATGGGATTCTGCTCATTGCTTAATTTACCTAACCTAAAATTATATTCAGTTTTTGATCCAAATCAGTTGTTGATCAAAATCAGCTGTTGATCAAAATCCGCTGTTTTAAGCTTTTCATACGAACAGCTGTTTCTGATAACATCAAAAGAAATATTTCTTCTTCTTCCTTAAGATTGACCTTCCATAAGATTAACATTGAAACTTTGAGGGCCACTGGGGCGTAGTCCTAATGTCCTAGGACTTTGGTAAATGGCCTAAAACCTTCCCAGGGTTAACCTGTGTTACTATACAAAATTTCAAAGCAATCGGATGGACGGTTTGGTAACGCATAAAGGACAAACAGACATACATTGAATTTTATATATATAGACTAACCAACACTGAAGGCATATTTTAAAATTAATATTCCATTTTTTCCTTCTTTGTTACATACGCTTATGAATACTATCGTTGCATCTGTTTGGTTGGTCACAGTTAGTCTGGGGACCATGATCAGTGCTCACTTACTACACTCAACAAAAGGAATGAGCTCCCGAAGTTTCTGCATATCGTCGTGAATCACCCTGCATATAAAATTTTTAATTACTGCCGAAAACGTGGTCAGGGGACCATGATCAGTGCTCACTTACTACACCCAACAAAATTAATATTGCATTGTCATCGGTCCTTGATAAGTGTGCAAAGTTTCAAATCAATCCGACGTTTTGAAGTATAGGAAAGTATACGTATATACGAAGAATGGTATAAAAAGGCACTTTCCGGATTTTACTCCTAACGCGTGACGCGGTTTCTCGACCGACACCCCATCCCGATTACAACGGGCGCAAAGAAGTATAACTTCAAAAAATGTGTTCGTACATTTGCCATTTTTTGTGAATACATTAAATAATGCATGAAATTAATTTCATTAATACATTAAATTTCGTTATCAAGTGAAAAAATAAAGCTAACAAATATATAAACTAAATGGAAAACACATATCTATATGACTAAGCGTCTAAACTGAATATACAACTAAAGTTATCGCAGCTGAACCGCTGACGTGAGTGGAGCGAATTTCCAAAATTAAGTTAAGGGTTTCAACCAACTATTTGGGATATCGGTCTACTCAATTTCATTATACAAATATATCGATTAGAAAACTGAAAAGCTAGTTGAAAAAATTCCAATTGCAAGGGTCTATTAAATAAGACTATTGTGGTTACCTTTACTAAAAAAATAACTAAAAATAATAAAAATTAAAATTCATCATATTAAAAAGTCTGAAATTTGATCGGTAAGCTGCATGAAATATCTGATACAATTACCTAGGGAATAATAAATACCACATAATACCTCCACAACTAAAATAAAACAAGTTTGGTTGGTATATTATTTAACACCATTAAATAAATACAAACATCCAACATGTTACACAAATTATTACTTTAATGACCTTTAATTATGAATATAAATCATTAGGGTTTTCCCTCACCAACCCCGGCGGTGACTTTATCCTATGATATTTTCACGGAAATTACAATTTATTGGGGCAGATGCACTTGGTTCTAAGTAATATGTAGTTGGGGTAACTGTAACCTATACATAATGTAAGACAGAAAATGAAATAGATATGCGCAAACTCAAAAAATTCGAGTTACAGCATGCGTTGCAATTTCACCATTAATTTTTACTTTCTCCACCCTATACGTACTATATGGAGAAAGTATTGTTTTCTTAAAAATGTTCGAATTTGAATTTTCAGTTAAATTATCTGTTTTGGTGCTCCCAGAACCCCAAAAAATTGTTTAGTGCAATTATCTGTGTTGGTGCTCCCTGAACCCAAAAATATTTTTAGTGGAATTTTTTGTTTTGGTGCTCCCTGAACCCAAAAAAGTGTTTTTAGAGTGGTGTCTGTCTGTCTGTATGTATACACGACCAGAGAGGACACTATTGGTCCGATTTTCATGAAATTTGGTATGTAGGTACTAAATCCTAATATCTCCAGGCGTTTTTTTTCATTTTTTGGAATTTTTAATTTTTAAGGGTAATTTACCCCTAAAAACCCATAAAAAACGACAAAATTGCAAATTTCTCAAAAATGGCTCTAACGATTTTGATCAAATTTTCTGTATTTATAGTGCTTAAGATGCCAAACAAAATAACACCACCCGCTTTTATCAAAACTTCGGCGTTTTATAATTATGGGGAAATGTTTAAAAATAAACAAGTTTGTGTTGTCAATCTAGCATCGCGGCGGCGGCCGCACGGGGTAGCACCACGGTAGCAAGCACGGCCAGTAATTCAAAGGTCGCGCGATCGAATCCCGCCTGGGACAATAATTTTTTTATACGATTGACGTAGGTAGAATATTATTTTTTTGTTTTGTTCTAAAAAGTAATAAAAAATAAAATGATTAAAAACAATATTATTTTAAACTACAGTAAGTTGAGAGAAAGTTTGTGTCAGTTAACTGATACCGTTTATTAAATAATCATTAATCGACATTTTTTTAAATGTCGATGTTCCCAACTAAAAGAAAAAATATGTAACTCCAAATGTTTTACTTATAATACAATAAGCCTTCGTTGATTTTCTTTTGCGTTTTAACTAAACTTGTGAAGAACAATAACCTGATTCTAAATTTGCCAAGTTGGTTGTTATAATAAATGTAAATTATTTCAATAAACGTGTTTTGGTTCAATAAGCATAACCTAAAATAACTTTAGGTTTTGATCCAAATAAGCCATTTTATATATTATATGTAACAAAAGATGTTCGAATTAAATTATAATACAGTAATCATTTTTCGTGGAATTGTGTTTGTGTTTATTTTGTTTTCCTTAACTATAAAGCTGTTGAAAGGTGAATAATAATAACTTATTCTAAATTCGCTAGGATGATTGCCATGGTAATGAATGTAAATGCGTTCAGCGAACATGTGTTGCTAGTTTTTAATACGAAACAGCTGTTTTAGGGCTCGGAGTGGACCGCCAAATGTTCACTATTTTTATGCTTTAAAATAATAACTTAGGAAAATCCATTACTATTCTTGTAGTACCTCACAAGAATATATCTTTAACCCTAGAAGTGGCAATATTAATTTGACAAAATGGCAACACATTTAGTTTTGCAAGCATTTTTCAAAAAATTACCAAATATAGTAATTATATCCCAATAAAAAAGTGTTCCATTGCAAGGGCGTACAGACAACATTTTATCTTAGAAACTATAAGCGTGACGAATGATTGGAAGGCAGTTTTAGAAAGTTCAAATCTTTACGAATCAAAAGGTGGCTTTATATTCTTTTCAAAACATGCTGTCGAACGATATTGAACCTTAGAACAATGACATGAGTCATTCCTTTGTGTTTTCTCGAGCAGCATTAGCTGTTAAGAAAACTTAAATTATTTTAAAAACATGATTAGAATCTTAGAACATTGTTTTAGAACAAATAATGTTTAAGTACAAAAATTAAAGTTGTAAACACGTCCTTTCCAATTGTTTTTGTTTGATTACGATTGGATGATGTTTAGTGGGAGATGTAGATTATCAAATCAACCCATGATATCCAAACGGATGTATTTACAAAACTCCATACATTTGCTATTTTGGTATTAGGACATCGCGCTGCAGATTCTGATTGAGTGATGAAGATCCTTGCACAACAATAACTTTGATTCATGGAGCTGATTCAAAGGAGATTACTCGTATCATAGCATATGTATGTTACGGTATTACAAAGTCTTCCCACTCATTCTAATTCCAATATAACAGAAGTAAATATGTTAATAAAACTACATCTGCGTCCAGTATATTTAAAAAATAAACGGTACCAGAAACTAGCACATACTTTCTCACAAACATATTTAAATTATTTACACGTTCACTGCTAAGTCGCACATGTGAACTTGACACTGAACACTATGAGAAGTGGCCGACGCACAGTGCATTGCACGCCAACCCGCATATTGAGAATATTATCAATATATATGCGTGCTTCGCACGCCAACCCCCTTATATAACCACAACCGTGACTTCATAATTGTATTAAAGTAGGATATGGGATGGTAAATTAAAGTAGGAGAGTAAATAATAAATATTATTATTATTAGTACATAAAGTGAAAAACACCAAACATGACAATTAGGCCTGTATAGAAGCACGAAAAAAGGTTTTGAAAGTTTTTGAAAAACAACCCTTTTTACGGCGAAAAAAAACCCCAAAATCAATTATTATTATTATTATTATTATTATTATCTAAAGGAGAATTTTTAGAAAGATGCGGTTTTTTGCATAAGGAAGGGTACATTAAAGGCTACAAATAAGACAAATTTTATCAAAATCGTTAGAACCGTTTTTTATTAAAAAAAAAGAAAGCAGTCGTGGGACTGACATCAGAAGTGAAAACTGTCATGAATATAAATCGTTGGTTATATTGGTTTAATCTGTAATTTGAGAATTATTTTTACCTTGACCCATTTAAAATAAAATCTAAAAAATAACATAAAACTGATTGTCTATAGTCAAATAATAAATAAAAAAATATGATTTTGGTTATAAAATAATTTAAAACATTAATGACTTTGCTGACTTTGGTATTTAATATACATATAACACAAATATCATATATATATATATACATACATACTATATCTCGAGCGGTGACGGTCGCGAGTTTGATGCTTTTTCCTCTCCCAATAAGAAGTGCTATGTAGTATATTCGCGTTGCGTACATACATATATATATATTTATAGCATTTATTAGTAACTGCTACACATTAAAAATTTATGAGATATTGCTTCCACTTTAGAAGTGGAATATATAGCATAAAATTTATTTTCACGGGTTCATTCCTATTGGAATATATATCTAGAATAATCTGTTTAATGTTTATATTCCATAAAATGTGTATATA
>JAGFPH010000558.1:19181-40004 GCA_018207615.1 Philaenus spumarius
CTACGCAGTTTTTAAAGCACAAAAAGAAAATGTACAGGTTTATATTCATTGGTTGATAAATCTGGAAGATATGTTAAAATAATACCAAAAAAATACCAAAAAACAAAAATTTGTGAATTTTTAAACAACTATAACTTTTGAATGCGTCGTCTGATTTTCATTTTCAAAAAAGCAT
Source organism: Philaenus spumarius (assembly GCA_018207615.1). Taxonomy (NCBI): domain Eukaryota; kingdom Metazoa; phylum Arthropoda; class Insecta; order Hemiptera; family Aphrophoridae; genus Philaenus; species Philaenus spumarius. Next base: position 19,357 of record JAGFPH010000558.1, read on the forward strand.
TCTAAGCAGTTTTTAAAGCACAAAAGGAAAATGTACAGGTTTATATTGATTGGTTGAGAAATCTGGAAGATATGTTAAAAAAATACCAAACAATACCAAAAAACGAAAATTTGTAAATTTTTAAACAACGATAACTTTTGAATGCGTCGTTCGATTTTCATTTTTAAAAAAGCATTCTACGCAGTTTTTAAAGCACAAAAAGAAAATGTACAGGTTTATATTGATTGGTTGAGAAATCTGGAAGATATGTTAAAAAAATACCAAAAAACGAAAATTTGTGAATTTTTAAACAACGATAACTTTTGAATGCGTCGTCCGATTTTCATTTTCAAAAAAGCATTCGACGCAGTTTTTTAAGCACAAAAAATGTATACATGGTTTTATTAAGATTTTTTCGCACGCTTTAAAGTTATTTTAAAAAACATAAAAATTTCAAAAAAAAATTAGGTTATTTTTTTTAATTTCTTCGGATTGGCTCGATGGATTAACTCTCAAATCTAATCAGATATCAGATCTAAGTTTTGATACACCCTTTCGAATGACATGTCGTAGAATTCAATCGGTTGATTCGTTTTTGAGAAACTGTACGACAAAAATTTATTTACACACATACATCCACACACACACACACACACACACACACACACACACACACACACACGGTCGGACACCTCGGCGGGAATAGTCAGAATGGCTTCCTGGGACCTCAAAACGTGGAGATTTAATGAAAACTCGACTTTCGAAAATCGGACCGAAATCAATAACTTCCCTTTATTGGTAGCGGGAAGTTAATAAAACCTGTTAATATAGAAAGTTTTGCTTTAATTTGGTATAAACTGAATATAAATCGGTTCAGTGAAAGTCTCAGACGAACTGTCCAAAAGATTGAAAAAGTAGATGTTTTCTCCCATGCTAAATCTCCACAAGAAAAGTCTATTTTTTCATTTTTGACCCATTTAACGTAAATATTTTCAAAATACAAATAAAACCTGCTAATATAGGACCGAAAACCTTTGTTTTGGTAAAATCCGCATTTAAATCGGCCCAGTAGAAGTCTCAGACGAACTGTCCAAATGTTTTTTTCCTTACGGCTTTAAATATATAGATTATAAAGTCTATGTGTGGAGACATCACATAATTTCATTATTTAGTGGCATACACAATACCCAGATTGAAACCTAGTCACAATTTTCTTTAGGATTGAATACATTTCGCATTTTAACTGCAAAAATGAGAAAAGACAGCCAATCACGCTAACGTATACAAGTAGATTATAAAATGTAAAATACAAACAAACACTTCCTTCGATGTCTGTAAACTCACCTTGACTTTATTATGCTAATCATTCACATCTCAATTAAAACTTGGAATCCAATAATCAGGGAACGGATATACTCTAAAATAAATTGAAACTGTGACGACTTTGCTTCATCTCCAATAAAACTCGTGCTGTTAAAACTAGAATGAAATTGTTTTCTTTATTGTTTGAACTACAATAGCCTCTATATACATTTAGAGAACTTTTGACTTGTAATAATTAAATTCACTCCCAGCGCTATAACAGATAAAGCAGTAGTGCGAAACAAAAGCTTAGCAACACAAATTCATTACCATATCAACGAAGTCAGCGAATTTAGAATAAGTTTATTCTTTTTCACAACCGGCAGCTTTTTGTAGGTTATATTAGAAACGAAAAGAAAAATCAACGAAAAATGCTTACGGTATTACAATTTAATTCAAACACCAGTCCTGTTGTCGTAAATTAATAATGACTTTAAATTGTCTTAATCGGTCGCTATGGCAATGAATGTAAATGCATTCAACAAACGTGAATTGGTTCAGAATAGGCCCTTGTATAATCGAGTTGCTAATCTTTTGGTTCAAATCAGTTGTTTTTTTCTTTTATAGGGTTAGGAGTGAACCCCCGTATTTTGACCATTTTCAATTCATAAAATCAATATTTCGCAAAATCTTTTCTCAATGCACTTCTACATAGGTACCCTGAAAATGTTAAAGCTCTAGCTATCATAGTTTTTTTCTGTGAGTTGATTTTGAATCAGTCAGTCACATGACCTATTCTATTATCTATAGTTTGCATAAGCTTGTCTTTACATCGTTACTGTTAGATCCCACTCGTGCTTTTGAACCAATCACAAACAGCCTTTTCAGTACAAATTGTACCCTTCACAAGACTCATTAAACTTCATTTTCCAGGCAACAAGTTCAAGGCACTTGGTAAAAGTTGTGCTGCTTGTTAGAGCAGTTAAATTATTGTTGCAATTTGATAAATAACTGTTGGTACAGTCACGTCAATGCATTGTTTTAGCATCAGTGTACAGTCTTCGGTAGTTACAAGTAGTAAACGGCGTTGAAAAGAAGATTGGGTGAAAATTTTATCTTTGCGATTTTTATTTTATCTTTACACTTTACACTAAGAAAAAAAAAGACCGAGAAACCAATTTTAATTTTTTGAAATAGGAATCTTATATACTAAAAAACTTTTGTAAAACTAATGACAGCGAGCCTGGCCGTTCTATTGGACCGATTTACATGCGGGTTGTACCAAAACAAAGGTTAGCAATCCTATATGTGCAGATTTTATTTGGATTTTGAAAATATTTATGTTGATTGGATCAAAAATGGAAAATAAACTTTTCTTATGGAGATTTAACATGGGGTAAAATTACAACTTTGTACTTCTTTGAAGAGTTCACTTGAGGTTTCCACTGAACCGTTTTACACGCGGTTTGTTTTAAATGAAAGATTGATCATTCTATATTTGCACAATTTACTTACATTTTTTAAATAATTTTATTTAGAATAAAATAAATATTGAAAACGTATTTTATCATCACTTTAAGTTTTCCTATCCAGCTGATTTTTAAAACATGTGATTGTGCATCTAAGACAAAATAATTGTACAATTGTAGCAAAAGGAATCAGCTGGCTTAGAGAAAATCATTAGTGGCCAGTATTTTTCAACGAACAAATTCACAGGATCAAGTTGAACGTTAAACAAATAGTGCCTAATGGCTGAAATACCAATAAATAAGCAACATTATGAAAAACTAAAAAACAACAATTGAAATATAAAACTTATATCATTCAAAGATGTGCACTAAAACATAAATTATGTATGTATGTTGCCGTTAAGACAGGTGAAATAAATTAAACATACTTTTAGGTTAGGCCTAGACTAAAAAAACAACTTCTTGAATGTATTTATATTCATTGCCATAGCAACCAATTGATTAAAATAACATAAAACAGTTGATTCGGATATCCAGCTTTTAGTACAAAATAATATTTTAAGTTAGGCCTAGGCTCAACCAACACATTAATGTTTCAACACACCCAAACCAATAAAAATTTGCTTTAAGGAATTTAAAAATAAGAAAAAACTATGTTACATCCTAATTAAAAATAAATAAGACATATTATAGTAGGCCTATTTATTGATAATATATGGTAATTGATAGTAACTTTTTGGTAAGGGTTTTGATTAAGTGTAGGCCTACACCTTTGCCTTACTGATTCTTTTAACTTTTAGTCTATTATAACTGCTGTTATAAAATATACAAAATAATTTGATTTGAACATTTAACATTATTTATCATCTTAGTTTTGAGGTTATTATTAATCCTACACCTTTATTGTAAATAAAACATAACATATCTTTTTAGAAGGTTCCAGCGGGGGTTGGCGTGCGGAGCACGCAGGGGTAGTTCATTATTTTTTTTTTTTTTTTTTTGAGAATTGTAAGGCTTATTTTATTTCATGGCATTAAATATAATTTTTATACCATGTATGGTTGTCTTATTTGGGGGCTCCTCTAGATCAGACTTACGAATCAATCTTTGGCTCGAGAGGTCAGACTCACAACTTATTGGTTGAAATAACTTCAGTGACGTTAATAGTTTCAATTACGTAAATGTATAATTAATCATAAAAGATGGTACATGAAATATGTTTAATTTGATAGTTAGAATTTTACTAAATAAAAAACATTTAGGCCTAGAATTTGTATTTAATTTATTGAACAAAGGTTGAATTAACTTGGTACTTCTTTGAAATGAAAATTGTACTTAAGGAACTGTATGTACAACAAATTATATAATTTACAATTTCTTAATGTTTAATTTATAAATAATTTGTCTCTTCTAAATTTTACTTAATGATAAGTTACTGAATTTACTAAACTAACTTCACCATAATATTTTGATAATTATTATATTTAATGTAGGCCTATAATGTTGTTAACGGGAAACTGTACTAATTAATTACCATGCAGTCTTATTAATATTTAATATTTAAAACTTATTCCTTATAAATTTTTTTTTTTTTTGGGTTTAAAGGCGAAAAACCTGGGTGGTTATCATCGCCTAGTCCTTATTAAAATAGGCTAATAACAAAATATAGTAAAAGTATTTGAAATTAGAAGTTTGTTAATTTTAAGCTAACATAATTCTTTATTTTAAACCTTAACTTAAACAGCAGTTTTTGCCCTTTTAAATTGGACCTGAATCTCTTTTCAATTGCTTATTAGGTATTTTTTAAATCCTTGGCAGCTAATTCTCTATAAAGAAGACCAGACCAAATTGCTTGGTTGGTGTTGCTCGTAAATTATGAATTTATTTTATTACATATTATTACATTTACTGCCTGTATATGATTTTACTTTAACCCTTCAACGCGGGACTTTTTATAGTACACCCGACCCCTCGTGCGTTACTTTTTTTACAAGTCAGGCCTTAGTTTTGCAATACTTTGCTAAAACTTTAATTACTCTGGTTCTATACATCCTAGCAACACACAAAACTAAATTTTTAGAATAATATATATTTTTTAATAGTTGTCAAAATTTGAGTTTTTTATGGTATTTCAAGGGGTACCAAACAAAATTGAAGTTCTAACTATTACGGAAAAAAGTCATATCTGTTTCGTTTTCCTGATTTAAAAAAAATAGTAATTATATACTGTATATACATACATAAATTCCTTAGTAAAATTATGCAAAACAGCCACAGCCGGAGACCAGATATCAAGTCATATCCCGTCAGCTTGGAGCGAGCCAACCACCGTTTGCTTTACTTCCGCCCTCCTACCCTCAAACCACAGACACGATTAGATATCTGGTCTCCCTAGCCGAGATTCGAACCCAGTCCTGTCATTGGCTAAAGCTTTATCACTCATCTCCCTATTGGCCTTTTATATTTATTTTTTAATATTTCTCTATTTGTGAATTCTTGTCAACCATTCCCATGCTAATCTGCATTATTCGCTAAAGCTATGTGGAATGCAGTATGAATCTGTAAGGTTACTGTAAGTTTAGGTTTTACCACCTGAGATTACTCACCATTATCATGGATATTTTGAATAGTAATATTTTAAGTTTTGGGGGCTCCACCAGATCCTTCTTACGGATCAAATCTTAGCTTGGCATGTGACTTACTCCAAAGAACTGGGTAGAAATAAGTACAGAGACCTTTTCACAAAATTATTAAATATATTCTAAAGATCTCTAAAACAGTTCCTACAATGATCATTTTTCACAAAATACTCAAATACATGTAAATGTGATACAATTAATTTTTACTCAATTTATATTTTTGAAAGTAATAAAGTGAAAGTTTACATTCGTCTAAGGAGGGCGGTGCTAGTCATTTAATCTCCCGCTCTCCTAACCTTTAAATCTATGTGTCTTATTTTTATGATTGAATCTGAAATTTCTTCTAATTACTAGTACATAATAAAATCTGATATTACAAAATGTATTATATTTTTTATAGATTTATTTGAATGATATTAAGTTGGTTCGGTGACTGATCTCGATTACTTATGAGTTGTCTTAGAACCCTCCTTTCAGTTAATCCTAATGAACCAATCTCAACACAATTATTTATTACAAATGATTATTTATTTTATTCTTAATTTATTTTAATGTTACTTATGATATAATCCTCTGGATATGATTTTATTTGATGTTTAATTTTAACCCTCGAGATCTGTCTTAACAATCAAATGAAATATTAATCCTATTTACATAATTTTTTGTTCCCACTCTCACAAACTTTGCACTTTTATTTGATTTTTATAAACTCCTTTATTGACTTTTATTAATTTTATGTTACAATTCACTACTGCACTTTATTGCTTGGTTTTGACGGTTCCTGGATCCATTTGATGTATATAACTTGATTCAAAACTTTGTTTGATGAATTTATATTTTAGTTTGAGAATTTATCTCTTGTTACTGATAATGAAGTTACTTTATTAAATGATTAATGTAAAAATAAAACTGATGCATCTTGAAAGGTTTTTTCTAGGTGTTGATTGATTGAATTTTAGTTGATGACAGACCTCGTGTTCTCTCCAAAATTTCCCCACCACACAGTTTCACGCATTATAATTTTTTTTATTGGTCTATTTGAATTTATATTGTTCTGATTGGCTTTTCAGTTTTACAGATTTGGCAGTATTTATCGCGTGTCTGCACTTGTTGATTCACACCGAATAACGCAACGCAGTGTATTTGTGTCTTAAATAATTTAAGCTGGTACATCCGTTGTAACTTCCGGTTGAAATAATATTACTCACAAAGCTAGTCTGGCCTGTTTCTGTAGATTCATTTATTATGGATTTATTTAAATTTTATTTTATAATATATTATTATAATTATTTTATTGTCGCTGATGTTAAAGACATTGGGTATTGGTGTTTCAAGTATTGGTGTTTACTTACCAATACTTACAAATCTTTTCACTTTTTTTCAGAGCAAGTTGTTCTAATACAGCTGACTTGATTGAAATGTCTGGGAACGTAACATAGTTTACACGTGTGTTGCTAGTATCAGTAATTGTAATCTGTTAAATGCGTCCAGAGCAAAGATTTCTTCTTAACTAACTTGCTTATTATAATATTAGAATATTTCTTTAATTTGTTGTATTTTAATTATTTAAGTCTTTATTCGTACCCCTTATGGAATATACATAACATTAAGCTGTTAACATTTGCTGTTTAGAAATAACAGTCGTTCAAGTTTTGTACAGCCTACTAAGCACTCAAATGCAAGTACGATAGTATAGGCCTACTACGTCTTTGCATAATATTAAACTGTTTTTCTCTCTGTGTTTCCACATTTTTATTAAATCGCTTTCTAGTCTGTCTGTTCGGCACAAATGTTGAACTAACTTCCCGATGAGCTAGAGACTACAAACTTTAAACATAGTAATGAAATTACCTTCAAAATTGTCTTCAGTCCTGTGAATGTAGCACTAGCTACAGCGCTGTTTCGCCGATCACCGTCGGCTTCGTCAGGCTTGTATTAACACATAAAACACGAACTCGAACAACACACAACACTAACACACACAAAATCGGAGAATAACTCCTCGTTAATATAATGTAATAAAAATGTTTGTGGCCACATCACAGACGTTGTACTTGTCCGACTGCAGGTAGGACACTGAATATAGACGTTGGTTATCAGTAACCGTTTATTTTAGGCCTAGTTTAGCGATTACATCGTATATAGGGTTGGAAGAAAAGTTTAACTTATCATTTAGTATGTTATCCGGACTATTTTTGTATTCGTTATAAATCTGAAATTCTTCCAATACATTCATAGTAGTGCCTTTCTTGGCTCTATGTAAAATTTGTAAATTAGTGTTGATGTCAGTGTAAGTGTGGTTTTCGTTTATTAAGTGTTCTGTGTAATTTGAACTCTGTTTGTTTGCTATTGTTTAAACATAGAATATAGAATTACCTTTAATAGTAGTCAAATCGATTCCTTTATAATTTGTAGGTACACTATAGCACTGTTTCGCCGTTCATAGCCGTCTTCGTCAGGGGTAGGAACTCAACACTTAAATAAAACAGATAACAACACGAAAGCACACACAAAAAACACAATCGGAGGCTAGCTTTTTATGCTGCGGTGTGGCCACGGCATAGTACATGTGCTCCCGAATTAGTATTATTAGTTCACATGAATTATTGTAAAGGAATTGCTTTTACTACTATTAAAGGTATTTATCTATACATTGTATATATGAGCAATTCAAAAAGCAAATAGAGATTATAAAACCTACATTGTCTTATCTATTTAAATAAAAATGTAAATGTGCGTTTGTTCAAAATCGATAAGCTCCGAAAGTTCTTTACCGATTGCTTTGAAATTTTGACACAAACTTTCATTTGAATACATGTGTGTTTTTATGTGCCTTTTGAAAAACAGCAGCATCCGTTGAAGATAAAAACAAACAAAAAAAGTAATATACTGAATAATTTACGGCAATGGGAAACGCCGTACTAAATAAAACACAAATATGTTTATTGTTGAAACAGTAACCAGCTGTTTGCTTTAATATTTCCATTAACAGCTGATTTCAAACTTTGAAGAAATTATTTAATTTCTAACTTTTAGGTTAGGTGTTGATTAAAGTGTATACCTGAATCTTGCTGCTTCTTTTAACCTTTATTATAACAGCTGTTATAAAATATACGAAATAATTTGATTTGAACATTTAACATTATTTACCATCTTAGCTTATTATTAATCCTCCACCTTTATTATAACATGATTTTTCCGAACGCAGGTGTTTTCCCTATTCTTTTATAAACATGATTTAAATAGGATATTTTTATAGGTTTACAGATAGTCCGAACATTCTGGAATACAGTATTATCCACGGCTGTTTACGTTCTAGAAACTGGAACGAGAACTAGAGTAATCAAATACTGTATAATTCGATATTCCCTTTAATACAACTTAATAACTTTTGTAACCCCAGACGAAAGATATATCCAGAGATGAATGTAAAGAAAACCGCATTAAATAAAGTATAATATTGACGTTATTAATATAGGGTTGGTTTATAATCAATTCGTTGTGAAATCAAAGCGAGGAAGAAATTGCAAGGAAATCTAAAACATAATTAACAGTAAAATAGAGAAAACATGGTCGCATTCTGGATGCCATAAACAATCTTAAGGCTCTGCTCTGGCAAAGAGAAAGAGACCGACGATTCACCATATAGGGGAGGCCAAAGAGTGCAGTTTCGTGCAGCCGAGAGCTTTGACAATGTCTTTTTTTAAACCATTTTATTTCTTAAATCTTTAAATATTTTGTAATATATACCTTTGAGTTTTGAAATAAAATGTTGTATTAAATAATGCTCGCAGTCCTACTATTTATTTAAATAAATAAATGTTGTGACTCACTGTAGGCTACAAAAGGCTATTCAATTTTACTGCCCTAGTACGATTGCCGTTTCGACTAATCAGCCATTTTCAAGCTTTGCAGCTAGATAATCTGTTGTCGATTGTTAACAAAACACTCAATCACAGTACATGAACACAATAGCGCGTTTAAAACGAGGGTTATGACCTCAGGAAATGCCTCCCGGACCAGAACACGTGTACTTCGTGTTTTTTGGGTAGCTGATTCCGAAAATCGGGGTCCCGCCGCTCTAAAATCCCGGCGTCACCACTAAAAATGCAAAAAACACCCTTTTTAACGTTTATTCACAACAACGTTTATGACACCTCCAAATAATGCTATGGAATGCACAAATTATGTTTAAAATTTAGTATCCCCACAGAAACCGACCAAGAAATGCACCACAAGGGTTCGAATTAGGGGGTGAAACCACCCCTAATTTGACGAAAAATTAGAAAATAAAATGTTTCCTCTATTTTTTGGTGGGTGGTGAAATGAACGGGGTCTTGATATTATCTGAAGTAGTTTTCAACCCCTTGGGGAGTAGTTTCAACTACTCCTAAACTGCATTAAATTTCAAGGAAAACAGATAAAATGAGCTGAAATGAAAGCCTACTTCTGATGAATACTTTGGAAAGCAATAGTAGAACATTTTGTTACAACCATAGACCTAGTAGCTTTTCGTATGCCTTTCGACTCCTCTTCAGTTATGCAATGGATATAAGCGTACCTGATTTCTCCAGAGGTGACATTCCTATGTCGGAATCATCATCGCTGCCTTCCCAGTCACTGTTGTCCGATTCACCCATGGGCGGATCCAGCCGGTTTTCAAGGAGGGGGTGGCCTGGGGGGGGGGGTATAGAATATGTTTTTGAAAAACATTGCTTGAAAACGTCTTTTTAGACTATGACGATCACCCATTTTTAGTGGTAATTAGGGATTATTTGCTTTACCCAAAAATAAAGTTTTAGTTTTATTATAACAAATTGTAGAGAATAAACCATAGAATTGAACTGTATACTTGAACTTTTTAAATAGATTTATTCTAAAAACTTATTTTACTAAATTACAACAACTAAACAAAATTCTCACAAACGTCTAGAAAGCCTACATAGTTTCAGCCAGACAGGAAAAGGTAACGGCTAACGCACCTAGGGCGTTGAAAATGTACATATTTCACGGAAATACCCGAATAGTTCGGCACACTAAACCAGGTTTCCTTATATTAAAGGAAAATATAGAACTTGCACTTCAAATCGATATAAAAATTATTATACGAATACTGTATATAGATTTGTAATAGATACATCGATTGCAAAATGTGCTTTCTCATTTTTTGAAAACTGTCCAATGGCAAGGGTTTACAGACAAATTCATATCTAAGAAACTATAAGAGTGACGAATGATTAGAAGATCGTGGTAGAAAGTTAAAATCTTGACAAATCAGGTGGTGTCCTTACTATCTTCTTCTCAAAACAAGTCTTTCTAACGATTATGTGCCTTTAAAAAGTGACGGTTTGAGTCATTTCCTTATGCTTTGTAGCGCGCCATCAATATTGATTTAGGCAACTACAATTTTACAACGATGATTACATATGTAAATATACATTTTAGAAGAAATTTGTAAATACAAAAATTGAAGTTTAAAACCTTTTATTTCCAATGGGTTTTATTGAGATTTCATAATATTAAGTGGGTGAAATATTCGATACAAGTTGTGTTGTCTGAGACTACTCAATTGAACAGTCTGCCACTTAGACGATTAAACAAAACTATAATAACGCAAAGGGGGGGCTGCAGCCCCCACAGCCCCCTCTGGATCCGCCAATGGATTCACCAGGAGCTAAATTGATAACTAATTCCTGGACACTGTCATCAAGTCCTTCATTTGTCCAATCGGCATCAACTTCTTTTTTCACATGTTCTACGCATTAGCGCCAAACACCTGAGGAGAAGTGAAAATCAACCTTGCATAAACAAATCTTGAAAGTCGTTCAGCTTGAAAGTAGGTGTTACATACCTCTTCAGATTTGACCAAATAAGTTGAATAGGATTGTAGTTACAGTGGCACTGAGCTTGTTGAATATAAACGTTGCTGTGTTTTTCGTTTATGCTTACTATTCTTCCATTTATAAGTTTTATTTCATTTATTATTATTTCATTTTAAGTTTAGTACGAACTAAAAACCATTATTAATACATTAATTAGTTTTCACAATTTATAAGATTATAGAAGTAGAAGTAACGGTTCACATGTTGTAATTTTCTATACTTTTGCTAAAGTTTTTAATACACGGGTTGTGAATGGTTTTATTTGCCCAATTACGAAGTGTTTCTATCATTATTCCCCTTATTTTAAACCCTTGGTAAAAAGAAATGCAACGGCGAAAATTGTCTCTCTATTATATAAGAAAGGTTTTCTACTTCTTCTTCTCATAATAAAATTATAAAGTAATAAGAATAGCTACTATCTAGCGAAACCACTGCCAAGGGAACGGGCTTGGAGAAATTAGCGGGGAAAGAAAATCCTGTTGAGTCAGTAAGAAGAAAAATAAATCTCTCTATTATAAAAATGTGTTTCTAATTCTTCTTATCCTAATTATAAAGTAATAAGAATAGATTAAATACGTGTATTGCGTAGCGGTGACCATTGCATAACTTCCAGGCGCCGTGTATTGCGTAGCAAAGACGTATTGCATAACTTCCAGGCGCACAAATTCATGAAGTCGATTATGAAGTAGAATCCAAGTCGAAAAAATAAAGTTGAACGGGGCCTTGGCGAGCGGAGCGAGTAGGGGGCGAAGTCCCCTAGTATTATCTAAAAACAATATTGTTTTTTTAAACAAAACACATCGTGTTTGGTATCATTTTTCCTATTTTTTTACGTACTCATCAAATTATTTTATATAGAATTACAAATTATGAGTCGGACAAAAGAGTTAATAAATGTATTAGAGGTGCTAGTAGGTAGAGGAGCTGTGAGAGCATGGGGATTACACGGGTCAAGCCTTAGTATCTGGCCGGCCATACTGCCAACTTACTGTATACAGGATATAGGTTAGCTCACTTGGAGCGAAGACACACTTGGTTGACTAACACTATAGTTTCCATACCCCCCCTCCCCCAAACCTTCATTATACTGACGGCCATTGTGAGAATGTTTAATCAGGGAAAATTAAACAAATCGTCTTTTTACAATTTTTATTTTAACATTTGATATAACTTTATTTAATTTCTAAGACAACAGAATGGAAACATAAATATTTAGGAATCATTAATATAAAAATAAATATAAATTTAAAATATGTTTTCTGATTTCAATCTTTCTTGCAGTGGTAGCAGGAGCAACTTCTGGCAGATTTGAAGACGAGATCTCTCGTTCCGTCCAGACACATGACGCGGACTTCCACCTGCGACACAGAAACTGTATAGCTCTTCCTACTTTAAACAAAGGCAGGGGACATTCCATAACATTCTTTACAAGTCGAATTGGTGACTGGTGAAGAAGCAATGAAAAGCCAAATTTACAAATCTCAATTACATCATGATAGGAATTACAAATCATTTCGTAACTTATTACGTTATTTACCTTATTTACAAGCGAAAAAATACAATCAACTGTAAAAGCGAGTGTACGCACGTGAGTAACTATATAACAGCTGATTTCACCCGTCACCAGTAATACTTAAACAAAACCTACTTGTACGACCCAGAATCCTATACCGACACTGTAAACACAACATTACGGGTCGAACACACCGATTATTAAAAAGTACCAGGGGACCGAGCTAAAGCTCGATTATAAGCAGGGCCTAATTCGCCCACGTCAATAACTATTATTGCAAATTTCCGTGAACATCGTTTAGGTTAGGCCTATAACATTAAACAACTAAATAAAGGGTATGTTTATTTAGCAGAAGTATTCGTTGCCATGGTAACTATAAATAGATACAACATTAGGCTTACCTCTAATAAAATACAGTTTAAAAGAAAACAGATGATTATTGTAATGGCATTGAAAACATTTGCATCAGCTGTGCTTCGTTTAAAAGAAAACAGATGATTATTGTAATGACATTGAAAACATTTGCATCAGCTGTGCTTTGTATTGTTTAAAATGGACAAATTTCACTTTTTAATTTAATAAAAAGACGTAGAAAACTAATTTTTCCAGACTGGTGACCATTTCCAATCGATTTCTCGTGGCCAAAAGCCCCATATAAAATCAAAAATCCTTAGACGGAGATTCCAGATCCATTTAGCAGACAGACAATTATCTCTCGCTTTAGAACATAAGATAACTTAACTAGTTCCCTTCATGCGATTGTTTTGACAGTTACACCACCCGATAGGGAATCGAAAGGCTACAAAAAAACTTATCTTGACTTGTTTGTAAAAATTTACGGTAATTCAGGTTTGAAATTTTCAAACAGCCGCCATTTTGAAACGAATCATTTGATTTAATCGTTTATTTTTCTTAAAATAGATCATTGTTATGTTCAATTTCTTGCATAGTTTGAACTCGATCGGTCGTACAGTTCTCTGGTTATGAATTATTGTGTAAAAGAAACAGAAAACGAAGCGTTTTTGGAAAACAAGCTTATTCTTGATTTTCTCTTTATTTTGACCCATAGAAGAGTTTCCCGAAATTCGGCACTTGCGGGACATCCTGTATACAAAAATATCAGTTACCGGAAAAGACACTTTCAACCTTTGTATACATCTCAAAATGTGTCTGCGAGGTACTAATACACCGCAATAACAAAACGTAACAAAAGCACAATGAAGCCGTAGCTAGCTAGACACTACCTCGGGGCATTTGATTTTCCCAATATAACTGCGATCGAGTGTACATCCCCTTGGGCGTCAACCCTTTTCATCGAGAAAACACACAGACTCGTAAAATAATGGTTTACACGCGTCATTATATTTACAATGTAAGCGGCTTTAGGGCTTTGCTGGGTTTGTACCATGGACTTTTTGAGAAAATAATATCAAAAATGTACAGGTTGTCCGGCTTCAACTGTAAAGTGTCAGCTAAAAACACAATATAACATTTGTGCTATCTCGATCTGTCTGTATGTTATTTTTACGAATACCTTAACATCTGAGAGAACGGTTTAAGAGAAAACCGGATACGAATATTCATCTAAATACGATACATTTTAGTTTAAAATTTTGTTTCCCCGTAACAATCCGTTTCAAAATGGCGTCAGTTAAAACCTTCCAATGTTAAAAAATATCTAGAAAACTATAAATTCTACAAAAAAAATGTAAAGTCGCCAAACTTTTAGACTGTTTTAAGACAAATCTAATGATAGTTTTTAATAATTGAACCATAAATAATGGAGAAAACGCAGAATTTAGTGGTGGAATGTAGGGCTATCCAGGTGCTGAAGGTGATCATATTAATGAAATAGTAATATAAAGCCCCAGAGTTTTCTAGAGATTTAATATTGCAAATTTCCAACTGCCACCATTTTGAAAATGATTGTTGAAGGAAAACTTTTTTAATGTAAAATACACCCTATTTAGATCAATATTCATACCCGGTTTCATGATTGTATCTTAAACCGTTTCTGAGATATTAAGGTATTTGTAAAAATCACATACAGATGGAGACAGGGCACGTGTTGAGCGAGTGTACGTCAGTACGTACGTACGTGAGTAACATATATAATATAACAGCAGATTTCACCCACCATCTGTAATACTTAAACAAACATCTATTTATACTTTGGGATTATGTTTACAACTTCAATCATTATAATTTCTTACGAAGTTTTTTTAAAAATATGAGTCATAGAACTAGTGTATACTATAATACGTTATAATATTTGCTTTGAGGTTATAAACTGTAATAAATACAACCTTTTATCATCAAAATATTCGTTTATGCAATTAATTTAGAGAAGAAATACTTATTCGTTTGACTTCTGAAACATTCGTACATCTTCGTAAAATATAATAAAACATAGACTCTAATATTCGATTATAAATTTCTTCACTATAATAATATTAATAACTTCTAAATCATTTGATCTATCAATTTGAAATAAAAAGCAATAAAATATAATATTTGTATCTTTCTTTAAATATGTAATAACATACATAAATACAAAGTTTTAACAAATAGGCCTACAGTTATATAATCCTTATAATTTTACACATTTACCGAGTTAAAAATCCCCGTCATCATAGTTAGGTAGGCTTATATAAAGTCTGTTGTTTTTAAATACTTTTTTGTTTCAAGGAAGTGTTTCTGAAGTGTATCTAATTAATCGGCCTGTGATTTTTCACGGGGGTTTACTAGTATTGTATTATTTGCTTGTTTTTAGCTGACAAATGACTCTGTAAAGGTTCAGACAGTCGAAGTTGAACACTGTCTACATATATAGAAAGGATGCCCAAATGTACAGGCGTTAAAACTCCAGATCCCTAAACAATTTAGCTCGAAGAACCTTGTACTTACATCTTCTGTGTCCATGATGTTACAGCACTGGCCGATGGAGGTGATGGCCTGATGAGGGTTCACCAGAAGCGTCTCGATCGCTGATGGTACCGACCAACTCTCGCAGAAACCTCGACAGGCGTTCGTGGTTATAGGGAACTCGACGCAGTCCGGGATACTGATCTTCCTCGTGTGACCTGTAAGTTAATAAATAACACCGTGTTATATAATCCAATGTTTCTTGTAAAACTATCTTGAGAGTAATGGCGTCCTCGCTTAGATTATACAAACTGTGTTCTGATTTAGGAAGGGCTGCTTTAAAATAACCCTTGAGTTTAAAATCGTAATTTGTGCGGTCGTGGGACCCCCGTCAGGAACGAAGTTCATCACGTCTTTTCTTCAATTCTTTTACCAGCCTTAACGGCAACATACACACATAATTTTAATCTTTCAACTGCCGTTTATTATTAAATTGTTTTTTATACAAATACTAGCTGGCCCAATCCGGCTTTGCACGGATAGACAAATCAAAGTTAAATGTATATTAACAAAAAATATATTATGTCAATAAATATATTACACTATGTATTTCTTATGGGAATTTTTAGTAACTTTGAGCCCCCCAAACCTCCCCTAAAATTTCGAATTTTTTTAAACCCTTTCTTAGCCAGCACCTAGGGCCCTAGAGGAAGCTACATACTAAATTTCTTTCCAATCCGTTCGGTGGTTTTTTTAGTAACTTTGACCCGCCCGAACCTCCCCTAAAATTTCGGATTTTTTTAAACCCGTTCATATCAGCAGCTACGGCCCTAGAGGAAGCTACATACCAAATTTCATTCCAATCCGTTCAGTAGTTTTAGAGAAATCGTGATTTAGTAACTTTGACCCCCAAACCCTCTAAAATTTCGATTTTTTAAAAAAAAAACTTTGTTAGAGAGCACCTATTTCCCTAGAGGAAGCTATATACCAAATTTCGTTCCAATCCGTTCAGTGGTTTTGGAGAAATCGTGATTTAGTAACTTTGCCCCCCCCCCCCTAAGACTTCGAATTTTTTTAAACCCTTTCTTATCAGCACCTAGAGGAAGCTACTACCAAATTTCATTCCAATCCATTCAGTAGTTTTTGAGAAATCGTGATCAGAGAGTCAGTGGATTTGCCTTTTATATATATAGATTTACTGTTTCCATACGTTTAATGTTATTATAATAAAGATGTAGAATTAATTATGACATCAAAGATAAGATGGTAAACACAGTTAAATGTCCATTCATTGGTAATACATATTCAATAGTGCATCAATTGAACAATCGCATCTAAAAATCACTTAACGTTAGAAAGACATACATTTTCTTTTAACAAAATACAAAATTACTGCAACATTGAAATCCAAGCGTTTTAGAACGTTTTTCTTATTTCGACCCGAGTAATCGTAATCTAAAGTTTAAACAAGAATTTTTGAAACTTTCTATAGTTGGCGGGAAATGTCTAAAAAACAATTATAACACGAATGAGAGATATCGATTAGCAAGTAAGTTGACACTTTACGGTTGATGAAATCTTAAGAAATCTACTTCCGTCTGTTTTGAAACATTCAGCCCCCACAGGCAAACAAATGTCAACACAGGAGTTAAATTGGATGGTTTCATTTTCACTACGCGGCCATTTTGAATTCTTTGTTCCTCTGTAAATTGTTACTTCGAGATTAAAGTTTTTATCTTTCCCTAACTGCTCGTACTCGCCAAAACTGTGCTTCAGTTGAACGTGTTTTCCCCAATTTGCATTTTCCTGGCTAACCCCTAATCCTCTATTTTTCACTTTCCTTGTTTATCTCACTCAATTTAATTGTCCGTTTGTCGTTCCAACTCTTTCGGTTTGAATAAATTATCCTGTTTACCTTTTAAACACTAATTTATCTTTTCATCAGTTGCGCTTAATACATCTTTCACGGAAATCCTTTTGTAGTATTAACTATAGGAGACATATGCGTGCTTTGCAGGCCGCTATTTCCTCAATTTGTTGGTTATATATCTATCTATACTAATATTATAAAGAGGTAAAGTTTATTATTTTTTTTTTTTTGTATGTAGGGGTTAATTTCTGGCACTATTGAACCGATTTAAAAAATAGTTTTACTAATAAAAAGCTACACTATCCCTGAGTAACATAGGCTATAATCTATTTCGATAAAAACGTTTTTTTATTTCAATATTTGTAAATTTAGTCGGAAAAAATTCTTAGGTTAGGCCTAGAATGATAAACCAACACATGTATTTACATTAATTACCATAGCAACCAATTGAATAAAATAACAGTAATATAGCTGTTAGCTCCAATATTTCCATTAACAGCTGATTTCAAAATTTGAAGCAATTATTTTTGTATTTCTAGCTTTTAGGTTAGGGTTTTAACGTGTAGACCTGAGCCTTGCTGGTTCTTTTAACCATTAGGGGTTGGCGTGCGGAGCACGAAGGGGTCTCCCCTAGTCTTCTATATATATATATATATATATATAAATGTTATGTTAGTACGCTTCAAAAACTCAAAAATGTCTGCATCGATTGAGCTCAAATTTTGACACAATGTACAACACGCTTCAATGAAAGTACGGATGAACAATCGAATATTTTCAAATATACCCAATTGATCCTAAATTCTTTCTGAGAAATTTCTTTTCGTAGGTTTTCACCTCTGCAGAAATACGACGATTGGGTTTCTTGTAAGAGGAGCAAGATAAAGCAGAATGGGAACAAGGCGTATTAAAGAAGGTGTGTGCATGCGCAGCTTCTCCCTCCACTCCAGCCTACCCGTGACGTAGAGTGCTACAGTCGGAGCTCCAGTCTAGACTCCTTTGCCATATTTACCGCCGAAATCTGTACAACCTTCAAGCTTTCTTGACGTCAAATTATGTTATTAATTATAGGCAACATAGTGTATTATTGTAATAACATTTCTTATAGTTAATAACCATTAATTATAATGCCTTTTTGTGCCGTGTTTTGCTGCAGTAACTCAAACAAAAAAGACAGCTTTTTACGAGTAAGGTTTCATCGATTCCCAAGAAATGTTCATCTACGAAATAAAATGCTACACTAACCCTGATTAACATAGGCTAAAATTCATTTTAATAAAAACATTTTGTATTTCAATATTTGTAAATTTAGTCGGAAAAAAACTTAGGTTAGACCTAGAATGATGAACCAACACATGTATTTACATTCATTACCACAGCGACCAATTGAATAAAATTACTGTTTGCTCCAATATTTCCATTAACAGCTGATTTCATACTTTGAAGCAATTATTTGTATTTTTAACTTTTAGGTTAGGTTTTTATTAAAGTATAGACCTGAGCCTTGCTGGTTCTTTTAACCTTTATTATAACTGCTGTTATAAAATATACGAAAAATTTGATTTGAACATTTAACATTATTTACCATCTTAGCTTTGGGGTTATTATAAATCCTAAACAATTACTATAAGGAAAACATAAAATGATTATGTGTTAGAAGGTTCCAACGAGGTTGGCGTGCGGAGCACGCAGGGGTTTCCCCTATTTTTGTATATGTTGAATTTATAACTAAAAAATTGTGTAGTATTTTTACAAAACCCTTACTTTTGAAACTTTGGTTTACCTATTTGTTTTTATTTTTATTTTGAAACGCAAAAATAGTTAGAGAATTTTGTTTAAATATTTTGTTTACATGGCAATGTTCTCCATACTTTCCTGAACAATAAAATGTATAATAGTGTACACTTTACTTGAATAGGATACATTCTATCTAAGTGATAATGACAAGTGTACAAGCAGTAAAAAAGTGCCTGACGCTTAGACAGTTAAAACATATATTTTTAGAGTATAAAAATTGTTTTATGTTCGAAGTGGACAGAATTGATGCCGTAACTGAAATTATGTTGCATGTTATTAAATAATTTTAAGGAGTAACAAAAATAAAGTGAAATAAAACTCAATGTTGTATTCACCACGACTTTTTAATTATCACCTAGACTACTATTTTTTAAATTATTTCATTGATAATTCGTTTATATTAATTTTTATTTATTATTTATCCTTGGGTAGGCTAACTAAACAATCACAATTTTAGATAATTTAAATTTTTAAAAAGTAAATTTAGTAACCTACTAGTAATAGTAGGCTTAGTAAACATAACAAAACCCAAAAACTTTAAAAATCACCATCTTATTGATGGTAAAAGGTTTTACCTTATAGAGCTGCTTAAATTTGTCAACTCTTTAAAGATTCATATTTTTACATTAAACAAAATTTACCTGTTCACAACAATGTGAATAATAAAAAACGAAGAGAAATGAGAACTAATAACAAATTGGATTAGCGTGCATTCAATCGCCGCAAGAAGCGAGTAACTACGGTTCTGATTACAATATTATTATGTAGGACAGCTATAACTTTCATAAAATAAATTGATGTCAGTATTTACTACATTTTATTCTCTACATTTCTATGTCTTTGAATGCCTCCCGAAAGTAATAGTAAAAAACTTCCTCACTTAGGGTAGTTTTTATGTCATTCAAACCCGTATATTAGATTTAAGCTTGTTTCAAAATGATACGCCTAGAAATATTTGACCATGGACATAGATCATTTTAATGCTCACTTTATTACCTTTCCATCGATACCAAAAACATAATTTTTAAACAACCATAAAGTTTATAATTTGCAGTTTAAGCAAAAGCTTACAATTATTGCGCTTGGAACTGCTGGTTCAGTTTGTAGCACGTGACGTAGCTGCGCGGGCCGGACGAGTTCACGCTCCTCGATGCACACACCTTCTTTAATACGCCTTGGAATGGGAAAACATTCATTCACGTAGCATCGATGATGTCACAGCCACAGCCTGTTTGAAGCCTTAATCTTTACAATACTTGAATATTGAATCTAGCTACGTAACAGTTCTTCTTCTTCAACAACAATCAGATTACATTAAACCAAGCCGGTATC
>JAGFPH010000558.1:40104-54001 GCA_018207615.1 Philaenus spumarius
ATGCTCATGGGAATTTTTAACTCGGTAAATGTACAAATTATAACGGTTATAAAACTGTAAGCCTATTTCTTAAAATGTTGTATTTATATATATTTTATACATCTAAATAAAGATAAAAATATTGTCTTTTAATTGCTTTTTGTTTTATAATGATACTCGTAATTAGAAGTACTAATACAGTATAATAATTGAATATGTACGAATGTTGCCGAAGTTAAACGAAGGAGTATCTTCTTTAAATTTGTATAAACGAATATTTTGAAGATAACAATTGGTAATTATATACAATTTATAACCTAAAGCAAATATTATAACGTATTATAGCATACACTAGTAACATTTAGTTCTATAACTCATATTTAAAAAAAATCAATTTTCGTAAGAAATAATGATTTAAGTTGTTAACATAACCCCAAAGTATAATCGATACTGGTTTTGTTTAAGTGTAACAGATGATGGGTGAAACCAGCTGTTATTGTCCGCGAGAGGAAAGAAGTCCTCTTAGCCAGGACGGTATGCAGCAGTGTTTGTATGTTACCGCACGGCATTTGCAGGCGCTCCGCGTTGTCCAAACCTTTCGCGCCCCATAGTTTTGTTTCTGCTAATGTAGAATCCCTGTAGAACAGCCGTTAAGTGCAGGGCTATAGAATACTTGGGCTAGACCAGTCCGCCACGGAAAGCTATGTTTTATTTTTTATTTTTGTCATCAATAATTAATTGTATTACTCTAGGTTTCAATCTGATTATAATTATTTGTATAATATACAATATACTAATGTTGTCTAACAAATTATTTACTTTGTTACACAATAGGCCCTACGTATTCTATTCCTTAGGGCTAAGTATATTTACCAAATAACACATACAAATACTTTTTATACAAAATTCATAATACAAACTATATTGCTTCTTATCCTAACCTAACAAATAAACAAAAGTAACATTTTAACAAATTAAAACTCTTTTACAATCGTTGAGTAAGAAAGCAAGCACGCCCATGTCCTATCCTTCCCCAAAAGTCTTAATAATTACAATTTAATAACGAAAAAAAAGAATGCATCCTCAAGCCATCCTGTAAAAAAAACCATACCGTATACGTAATTGCAACATATCACCGATATCAATAATTTTAAACTAATAATTAAACTCAGTGATTAATTCATCTCTGATTTTCTTACCCTCCCAAATGTAATTTGCCAAACTATACCAATTTTTTCCATTTAAATATTCTACTACTTCTCGCCGAGACAGCAAAACATTACCCAGCCACCTACGCCTTACGCTTGCAAGGACAGCGCAATTTCCTATAAAATGCTCTACATTTTCATCTTCTCCCGAGTTACACAGCGAGCACGTAAAAATAGTTCTTTGAGGACTAAAATTTAAAATTAGTTGTCCAGCTCTAGCTTTCATAATTGTACTTATAAATCCTCGGCCATGACTATCAACTATGTATGATTTATCCGCTAAATTATATGACAGATCTTTATACAGAATATTAAATTCCGCCAAATTTGCTCTTTGAATCCACTTGATACGCTCTTCCTCCCTTATATTTTCAGAAATCATTTCTAACTGCACACGCCATTGGCCTCTTTCTGCGCTATCATGTTGAAATTCATAATTAATTTGCTCCCCTAATTTTTCCCACACACTAAACCACCCTGTTTTATCCTTTATTGCTTGTAATGCTAGTTGTTTAGTCAGCCTACCATCTGGCAATTCAAGAAGTTTTAATATATACTTGTAATGCAAATTAAAGAAAAAATGCCAGCATAGATCAAATCCCGATTCTAAGTATATAGCGTAATTTGGTGTAGACGCAGGTATTCCCAGTATTCTCCTTATAGCAAACCTTTGAAATCCTTCAAACACTTCTAGCCGATTGAAACCCCAAACCTGAGCCCCGTATCCTATTACCGCTCTACTTTATTGTATAGGTTGAGTTTAATACTTAAGTAAATATTGTAAATAAGCAAAGTGTATTGGACTTGAGATAAGAGACAATCGCTACTCTGGCAGACGACTACGGTCATGCCATAGTTTGCATTAATTGTAAGAAAATACTAATTTTTTTGTATTTTGTTATTGTTATTGTGTAAGGTTTAATAAATGCAATTATTATTATTATATTATATTATATTAATATACTAATGTTAGCATACTTTTAATTTGATTCTCTGAAACATTTCTGAAAAATAAATACTAAATTGAACAAAATGTGTCACATTATTGAAAATAATTGCATTTATTGCAATGAACCACCAAAACTTGAATGACATACTGCAGTTTAATAAAATATGTGTAATACTTATAAAATAAAACACATAAAAGTTATAAATACTTACACATAATGAGTAGCTTATATGCAGATATGCACATGACATAATAATTACTATTGACATAAAATATTTTAAAAAAAACCTGCTGTACAAAATTTTACAGTAACAACTTTCTTTCTTAATAACAAACTTTCTAATAGTAATCCTATACTGTAATAAAGTTAGTTTTCAAAACTGGAAGGCTTATCAAACCTTAATGGTTTTCTCAACACTATTAACACAATTAAATAGCTACAATAAAGTAAAATCTCAATTAATTGGCTATTTTACATGTTTTGCCACAGTGAATGTGACCGCAGAATTCCGTGTGCAACGTAAGCTTATAGCGCCGACTCAGATAAGCGCCTGCAATTTTTTGAATAGGCAAGAGCTCAGGGGACTTCTTTCCTCTCGCGGACAATATATTATATGTTACTCACGTACGTACGTACGGACGTACTCTCGCTTTTATAAGAGTTGATAGCATGTATCCGTAATGGCAACCAACACAAATAAATTAACAGCAATGTATTTTGTTTGAAAATTAATAGCAACTGTTTTAAATTATTTTTTGTTAACATAATATAATGGTATTTTGTATTGGTTCCACACAAAGCAAACCTGCTCAGTATTTGTTTAAAGAATCTTTTGCTCCAAAAGAAACCAAAATGTGGATATTCTATAAAGTATTTCATCTCATACTCTATCCCTGCTTGCTTAGCGCAATAAACCCGGTGGAAAACCATAGAAAAGCATGTGAAACAGATTATTGTATACTCTGTAATTGAGCGGTGACCTATACATAGCTAATGCAAGATAGATATCAAAATAGTCACGACCATCCCAAATAATTCGAATTGCGGCGTGCGTTTTAATTTCACCAATAATATTTAAACAATCAACATTTCAAACAAGTTTTGATATTACCAACTAAAGGAAACAATATAATACGTAACACCAGATGTTTGACTTATAATACAGTAAGCCTTTTGTTTGCTTTCATATAATTCAAAAAAAACTGTTAGTTATGAAAAATACCGAATTACTTGATTATAAATTGGCCAAATTGATTTTAAACGTATCCCTGCCTAACCTGAAAGTAAGTTAAGTTATTTTATCCAAATCAGCGGTTTTATTTATAACCAGGGGAAACCCATGCGTGCTCGGAACGCCAACCCCGTTGGAACCTTCTGCAAGCATAATCATGATATGTTTTCTTTATAATAAAGACGTAGGATTAATAAAAACAACAAAGCTAAGATGGTAAATAATGTTAAATGTTCAAATCCAATTATTTCGTATATTTTATAACAGCAGTTATAATAAAGTTTAAAAGAACCAGCAAGCCTCAGACTACAAAAAAATAACTTAAAAATTGGAAATAGTAATAGTTGCTCCAAAGTGTGAAATCGGGTGTTAATGGAAATATTAGAGCAAACAGCTGTTTTATCTGTTATTTTATTCAATTAGTTGTATGGTAACTCATTAGTCTAGGCCTAACCTAAGAATGTTTTCAGACTAAATTTACAAATATTGAAATAAAAAAAGTTTTTATCAAAATGAATTATAGCCTATGTTACTCAGGGATAGTGTAGCTTTTTATTAGTAAAACTGTTTGTTCAATCGGTTCAGTAGTTCCAGAGATTACCCCCTACAAACAAACAAACAAATGTTAGCTCTTTATAATACTAGGGAGCAAGATTAGAGATTATAACAGTGCAAGATGTATTAATCGGAACTGACGTACAAGACGAGAACAGTGCGTACAAAGAAGAACAAGATAATTTATTCAAACCGAAAAGACTTACAACAAAAAAAGGACAGTTACATTGAGTGAGATAAATAAGGAAAGTGAAAAATAGAGGAATAGGGGTTAACCAGGAAAATGCTAATTTTTGAAATCACGTTCAACTGAAGTACAGTTTTGGCGAGTACGAGCAGTTAGGGAAAGATAAAAACTTCAATCTCGAAGTAACAATTTCCACCGTAACAAAGAATTCAAACGGCAGCTAAATTTAAAATGAAACCATCCAATTTAACCCATGTGTTGACATTTGTTTGCCTAGGGAGGGGGGGAGGGTAAAAGTAAAACAGACGGAAGTAGATTTGTTAAGATTTAATCGACTGTAAAGTGTCAACTTACTGTTGGAAATCGATATCTCATTTAAGTGGTATCCTCAAAGATTTGTTTTAAAACAAGTTATTATTTCTGTTTTTTAAATTGGATTCCTGTTGGATTAGTAAAATGCTATAATTGTTTTTCAGACATTTTCCACGCCTATATACAGAATGTTTCAAAATTAGTGTTAACACTTTAATATGTGATTACTTGGATCGAAATAAGTAAAAACAGACATGTCATGTGTTGTAAAATGCTAGGACTTCTACACATCCTCCATTTTGTGTGTTTTAATAAAAATTATGTATTTTTAACTACAAACTATATGGAGTTGAAATTTTCACACATCTTAGCGTCAAAAAGATTAAATTTTAGTAAAATAGTGAGCCGAAGTTTCTTCAAACGTTTAAAAATGGGGCTGTGTTTAACAGACAAAATCAACTTATATAAAATCGAGTGTACGTACGTAACACCTGATTTCACCCATCATATGTAATACTAAAACAACCAGATCGTAGGTTATACTTTGGGGTTATGTTAACAACTTCTATCATTATAATTTCTTGTAAAGTTGATTTTTGTAAATATGAGTTATAGAACTATTGTATGTTATAATATTTGCTTTGAGGTTATAAACTGTATATAAATACAACATTTTATCATCAAAATATTCGTTTATACAAGTTTAAAGAAGAAATGTCTATTCGTTTAACTTCGGAAACATTCGTACATCTTCGTATAACGTAATCGTTATTAATGTCTTCACTACAATCTATCTATTTACATAATTAATTTGCTAGGGGTTATTTTGTGAGTAGAACTCCTCCTAGAGTTTTTAACCGATTTTGATGTTTTTGGTGTCATTTTACAGAGCTCACTCTGAAGTTGTGCTTCCCTTAAAATTAGCTCAATGTATGTTAAGGGCTTCGCCCCAGTGGCCCTCAAAGTTGCCATGTTAATCTTATGGAAGGTCAATCTTAAGGAAGAAGAAGAAAGATTTCTTTTGATTTTATCAGGGGCACAAAAAACAGCTGTTCATATGAAAAGCTTAAAACAGCTAATTTTGATCAACAGCTGATTTTGATCAACAACTGATTTGGATCAAAAACTGAATATAATTTTAGGTTAGGTAAATCAAGCAATAGCGAAGCATTGCCATGTCCACTAGTATTAATAAAACTTCTAAATCATTTGATCTATCAATATGAAATAAAAAGCGATTAAAAATAATATTTTTATCTTTCTTTAAATATATAATAACGTACATAAATACATAATTTTAACAAATATTACTACAGTTTTATAATCCTTATAATTGTACACATTTACCGTGTTAAAAATCCCCGTCGGCATAGTTAGGTAGGTCTGGATAAAGTGTGTTGTGTTTAAATAGTATTTTGTATAAATTATGGATTTCTAATGTGTATTAATTAATCCGCCTGTGATTTTTCACGGGGATTTACTACTTAATTAAATAGTTTTAGATTTTATGATGTATATAGTATATAAGCGGCTTTGCCACGACCGAATGGCTGACATAGAATCTACGTGGAGCAAAAACTACTCCACAACAAACACTTAAAAGTATATTGCGAAATTTTAATTTTAAAGCGTAAAAATAGTGAAACTTCGGGGTTCACTTCCAGCCTTGTAAAAGATAAAACAGCTGATTCGTATCAAAAGCAATTCATATTTGTTAAATTCGGGGTGGGGATACCCTGTCCGCCGTGTTGAATCTGATTCCTATAAAAGCAGTACTACAGAATAAGTCATTTTTTCTGTTAATTCGTGGAATAAATTAAAAAATCTGGTTTCATTTAGAAGTACTGTCATATGCGGATGTTGATTGCTGAATACATTTTCAAAAACCGTTTTGTTGTTTTCATAAACGTATGATATAAAATAGTAAAAAATAGTAAACTTTATTAATTTTTTATTCAGTTACAAAAAGAGATAATGCAAAAATCTACAGCAATCAACCAACGAGCATCTGTGTTCGCTGCACTCAACACCCACAATCTATTTTACTTTAAGAAAAAAATACAGCTTTCGTTTTTTTTACGAAAATAACACAGAAATATGCTTAAAAGTGAAGGTATGGTTAGGTTATTTTAACATTGAAATTGGTAGCCAACTTCTCCGTTTTGAATTTAGGAACCCAAGCATTAAATTCATTAGCATAGCAACCAAATTGGCTAATTTAAAATCAATGTATTATTCTTCACGACCAACAGCTGTTTCTTGTTTACTGTATTATAATTCAAACATCTGCGTATAAATGAAGTAGCTGGTTTTAATCAAAAGCTAAACACAATTTTAGGTTAGGCATGCGCTGAACCGACACGCATTTCTTGAAAGCATTTACTTTATTACATAGCAACCTACTTGGCAAATTTTGCATAGGTTAATAATTTTTAGCAACCAACAGCGTTTTTAGGCTAGGTTTATATCGCTCTAGTATATAAAACATCCTGCCATTCACGCAAAAAAACCTACCCTACTGCATGTGCGTCCTACCCGCATCCAAGTGCCTCTACCCTAATCGACCTTCATTTAAGTGTAAATGTCAGATTGTACGTGACTGTTTACATTTTCTTTCCAGTCGCCCCTAGTTATCCTTGAACCTATCTCTGCCAGGAATTTAACCACTTGCTGACGCATTTGGAATTTTCCCAAAAACGTTTAAGACCCTGAAACCACCACGAAGTATCAGGTGTTGACACGCAAACGCACTTACAGAAAGACCATTAAACAACTCCAGTAAATGTTATGGGCAATAATGGAGACATCGTTTATGAATTTGCGTAAAAATATTTTGCTGTTCGCATTTTAGATGCGTCATAACCGTTTCTGAGTATTTACTTAATCTTTTAATGCTTTTAGTTTTATTAGAAAACACATGGCGATACACGGGAAGCTGCCTAATGTTAAAGTTTAACAGTTTAACAGTTTAACAGTTTAACACAAAGGAATACAATTTGTATTTTTATTTTAAAACAACGTAACATCTTTGGATTGTATATGAGTACTAGGTGAAACCCCTGCATGCTTCGCACGCCAACCACGTTGGAACCTTCTATACACATAATCAAGTTATGTTTTCTTTATAATAAAGGTGTAGGATTAATAATAACCCCAAAGCTAAGATGGTAAATAATGTTAAATGTTCAA
The DNA here is from genome assembly GCA_018207615.1 of Philaenus spumarius. NCBI lineage: Eukaryota > Metazoa > Arthropoda > Insecta > Hemiptera > Aphrophoridae > Philaenus > Philaenus spumarius. The sequence goes on from JAGFPH010000558.1 coordinate 47,716, forward strand.
ATCAAATTATGTCGTATATTTCATAACAGCAGTTATAATAAAGATTAAAAGAACCAGCAAAGCTCAGGTCTACACTTTAATAAAAACCTAACCTAAAAGTTGGAAATACAAATAGTTGCTTCAAAGTTTGAGATCAGCTGTTAATGGAAATAAGCTATTTTATCTGTTATTTTATTCAATTGGTTACAATGGTAATGAATGTAAATACATTCAAAAAATGTGTCGGTTTTTCAATCTAGGTCTAACCTAAGAATTTTTTCCGACTAAATTTACAAATATTTAAATAAAAAATGTTTTTATCAAAATGAATTATAGCCTACGTTACTCCGGGATAGTGTAGCTTTTTATTACTACAATGTTTTTTTGAATCGGTTCAGTAGTTCCAGAGATTACCTTCTACATACAAACAAACAAATTTTACCTATGTATAATATTAGTATAGAACCCATTTTCTAAAAAAATCGAATGTCTACCTAGATACAGATTTTGAGTTTGTATGTGAATATCTCAGTTGTCCTTTGTAATGGTTATAAATAAACAAACAAACAAATTTTACCTCTTTATAATATATAATATTAGTATAGGACAGCACCCTTTTTCTGAAAAAATCAAATGATTACCTAGACACAGATTTTTTAGTTTGTATGTGAATATCTCAGTTGTTTTTTATAATGATTATAAATAAAGTTTGAAACCTGTATCAATTTAAAACTCAAATTTCGATTCATTGGGCCCGGCGGCTTTATTCTTCAAAAAAAATTCACATTTACCTTTGAATAAAACACAACAAATAAAATACAGCTTTCGTTCCCGATAAATTCACTCAAAGACGGGGGCGCTAATGTGCGAACTCCCCTAAGGGGTCGGAGGGTGTTATCGTGATAAATTGTGTTTTGTAACAAAGTTAGAATCAAGCATTTAAGCTCAACCGTGTTGCTTCCAAATACATGCCCCAGGGAGCAGCACTGTGCGAGTCAATTACTTGGTTCAAGATGTTGGTTGTTTTGCAATCTTGTATATTTGTAGGAAATACTACTGCTTGTGTGTTATCTGTATTGTAAATCTGAACAAAAACTGCTTTCAGAAACCTTCGGATGCGTACTGCAACAACTCTACACCCGACGCAACGTCGAGCATTAAAAATTAGTTATTAAGGCTCGGCTCTCTACATTCAAAACGGCGAAGTTGGGTACCAATTTCAATGTTAAATAACCAAACAAAAAATACCTTCACTATTAAGCATATTTTTGTGTTTTTTTTTTTGTCAAAAAACGAAAGCTGTATTTTTTTTTTTTTTTTTCTTAAAGAGAGGACCCACGATGGCTCACGATGGTTCAATTCCCATTGACCCCGTATAATTTTCTAAATGGTTTCTTAACAGACATCGTTGGCTGTGGTTCGGATTCCACGTAAAACTGTAGGTCCCGTCTTCATTAGCCTTAGGCATAAGTGCAAAACAGCAGGACGTTAAACCAAAAAAAAATTCTTAAAGTAAAACAGATTGTGGATGTTGATTGCTAAGGTTTTTTGCAATATTTCTTTTTGCAACTGAGTAAAAAATTAATAAAGTTTACTATTTTTACTTTCTCCACCCTATACGTAGTATACGGAGAAAGTATTGTTTTCGTAAAAATGTTCGAATTTGAATTTTCAGTTGAATTATCTGTTTTGGTGCTCCCAGAACCCCAAAAATTGTTTAGTGCAATTATCTGTGTTGGTGCTCCCTGAACCCAAAAATATTTTTAGTGAAATTTTTTGTTTTGGTGCTCCCTGAACCCAAAAAAGTGTTTTTAGAGTGGTGTCTGTCTGTCAGTCTGTCTGTATGTATACACGACCAGAGAGGACACTATTGGTCCGATTTTCATGAAATTTGGTATGTAGGTACTAAACCCTAATATCTCCAGGCGTTTTTTTCATTTTTTTGAATTCTTAATTTCTAAGGGTAATTTACCCCTAAAAACCCATAAAAAACGACCAAAATGCAAATTTCTCAAAAACGGCTCTAACGATTTTGATTAAATTTTCAGTATTTATAGTGCTTAAGATGCCAAACAAAATGACACCACCCGCTTTTATCAAAACTTCGGCGTTTTATAATTATGGGGAAATGTTTAAAAATAAACAAGTTTGTGTTGTCAATCTAGCATCGCGGCAGCGGCCGCACAGGGTAGCACCACGGTAGCCAGTAATTCAAAGGTCGCGTGATCGAATCCCGCCTGGGACAATAATTTTTTTATACGATTGACGTAGGTAGAATATTATTTTTTTGTTTTGTTCTAAAAAGTAGTAAAAAATAAAATGATTAAAAACAATATTATTTTGATTACAGTAAGTTGGGAGAAAGTTTGTGTCAGTTAACTGATACCGTTTATTTACTATTTATATCATACGTTTATGAAAACAATAGCACGGTTTTTGAAAATGTGTTCCGCAATAAACATCCGCATATGACAGTACTTCAAAATGAAACCAAATTTTTTAATTTATTCCACGAATTAACGGCAAAGAAAGACTTATTCTGTAACATTGCTCTTATGGGAATCAGGTTCAATATGGCGGACACGGTAGCGCCCTCTTAAGGAGAGGAAATAATGCAAAACCCATGTTTTCTTTTGGAAAATAAAGTTCAATTTGAAAATTTAAATTCAGTACAGTAACGATTTAAATATGAAAATGTTCCTTGTCCGACTCAACGTCAAACTCCTGCGCGCCTTCTATAAGGATGTTTGCATTTTTCAAAAAGGGGAGGGCGTAGAATCAAAACTTAAGTCCAAAAATGGGCTCTAACATCCTTATTTTTTACCGACAGACCGTTTTAGACACTATACAATGGCTTCAAATTGAGTAATGCGAAGACGTCCAATAAAAATCAATAACATTGTTAATCTATAATTAATTATTAAGTGACTAGTAAACCCCCCTTGAAAATTCACAGACGGATTAATTAGACACACATCAGGAATACATAATTTATACAAAAAAGTATTTAAAAACAGACCTTATCTAAATCTACCTAACTATGTTGACGGGGATTTTAACTCGGTAAATGTGTCAATTGTAAGGATTATAAAACTGTAGGATTATTTGTTAAAATTTTGTATTTATGTATGTACGTTATTATATATATATATATATGTATGTATCATTTACCTTTTAACTGCTTTTTATTTCATATTGATAGATCAAAAATTAATGATTTAGAAGTTATTAATATTATAGTGAAGAAATGAATAATCGAATATATTTATATATTTTACGAAGATGTAAGAATGTTTCCAAAGTTAAACGATTAGGTATTTCTTCTTTAAATTTGTATAAATGAATATTTTGATGATAAAAGGTTGTAATTATAAACAGTTTATAACCTCAAAACAAATATTATAACGTATTATAGCATATATTAGTTGTAATAAAAGTAATATTTTAAAAAAATCCACTTTGTAAGAAATTATAATTATTGAAGTTGTAAACATAACCCCAAAGTATAATCCATCTGGATTTGTGTATTACAGACGACGGGTGGAATCAGCTGTTATTTTACATGTTACTCACGTACGTGCGTACGGACGTACACTCGCTTTTATAAGAGTTGATGTATTCAATTTCTTTCATGAAATAGGAAAGATGAGCTATGCAGTCACCCTTATAGTGAGACCTAAGTAGTAAACTGATACTGATCATGGTCTCCAGAACACGTTTTCGGGTTTTATTAAAAACTTTATATAGGTCTATACATAACAATAATACGCTAGTACTTTGAGAGATTGGTGGAGGTTAGGTAAATTCATGAAGATTGCATGGAACTTTAGAGGCAATTAATAAATTAATTTAATTTTACGTAATTTTGATATCTTGATTTTCTGGGGGAAAAAGGATTACTGAAAAACTATTTATATATGTAAGTAATTTTAATTATACAACTGGTACTAAATTTATTAATTCTAATGTATATTGAATATTTTGTGAGCGAACGCGAGTGCCTGATTATATTAATGTATGTATATTTTGACGGATGGATGGATGTAAATATAAGTGGACCATCGTTTAAGTTCTAATAATAAATTATTTTCTGTTCTAATGTATGTTGTATTTTTTGTGTGCGAGCGCGAGTATCTGATTATATATGTATGTGTGCTTTGATGGATGTGTGGATTTAAAATAATTCGACCACGCAGATGGACCGCTGACGTGAGTTGAGTAAATTTCCAAAATTAAGTTTATATGCCTATGTTTTAGGGCTTCAACCAACAATTTGGGAAATAGGTCCACTCACGAAGGCGTTGATCAGCAGTCTGTGTGTACGTAATATATTAGTAGAATTTGTTTGCGCCTAGTGGCCTCGCGAGTTTGCACCACTTGGCTTCGAACCGGGTGCTTTTATGGTATTTTACGTTTTGGTCGATTTTGGGGGAACCAATCAAGCTATAAGGTCGCGTAAAAAAACAAAATGTGCAGAATAACATCTCCTACATTTATATTTTTAGAAAAAACTCTAAAAAAAATCATTCTCATAGTAAAAATCTCAAAAATTAGTTACTTCCGGTCAAAAAACGTACTTCCGGTTGTTGGATTTTTTTTGGCTAACGAACTCGTCCGAGCCACATAGACAACCAACACGTGTACCAAATTTGGACCAAATCGGATTTAAAATGCGATACATATATGCATTTTAATGACACTCTTAAACGTGTTCTGGGGACCATGATCGGTGCTCATTTGCTACTCGCGACCTTGGGTCTCACCATAAGGGCCACTGCAATAGCTTATTTTTCCTATGGAAATTCGCTAATAAATAAATATAAGTGGACCAGTGTAAGTCCTAATAATAAGTGACTTTGCCAACCCAGCTGACGGTCAAATGACAATGCTGTACAGGGCTCTGTAAATAAGAATTTTGTATTTTTGTATTTCCTATAGTGATTATGTACGTTTTTTTATTTCTATTGCAGTACGTATGGATTACAATCATGTTAAAATAAAGTATTTTTTCTATTCTATTTATACGCGAGGCGGAGCAGGATTCTGTGGTGGAAACCAGTTCTACTGATATATTTCGTACACGTAGGCAGCTATTCATCGCCATCGTGAGTACACAAATTTCCCAAATAGTTGGTCGAATCGATAAAACATATTATACAGTTGATTTTGAAAATTCGCTCAACTCGAGGCAGCGGTTTAAGTATGCCTGGAAAAGTTGATTTTTGTTTTTTAGTTTGTTTAATATATCAATTTGTTAAATGAGATAAAAATTGACAAACTGCGTAAAAAGTAGTATTTTGGGGCACTTCAATAACGACAATATGAACAGCCTTCGGCCCAGATTTACGGAACACTATGCACACAAGTTAATCCCAGCTTTATCGAAATCCAGAAACTCCGTGTATTTAAAACTCGGTTAGCAAAGCAAATTTTGTTTCCGTCAACAGAAAACCCGAGTTTGTTTTCACCACTGCGCATGCTTCGAGTTAAATCTGTTTTAAACACACAGGCTAACTGTTGAATAATTTGCACGTTTAAGGTTAGAAAATGCTTCATCCGGTGTAACTAATCTACAAGATCTAGCACTCCACAATTATCGATCAAGTGCGTCGATTAACCGACAAAAATAATACGATCACGCATCCGAACTGCTTACTTGAGTTTACTTGTTTTAGGGTATCAACCAACTATTCGGGAAATTGATCTTCTCATAAAGGCGCTGAATAGCTGCCTCTATGTCGAAATATATTAATAGAACTTGTTTGTGCCTAAGTCTCCAGCTTCTACACTCCTTCGGTCCACTCGCAGCGGAAAATCTCGCTTTGCCCGGCCTTTGGGCCGCGGATCATAAGATGCCCCCAGAGTAAAACCCCACACGTAGATTTTAACCGGGTACTTTTATGGTATTTTATGTTTTGATCGATTTTGAGGGAACCGAGCGAGCTATAATGTCGTGTAAAAAAACAAAACGTTGAGAATAATATGTGCGAGATATGAATAAAATATCTTGAAAACGGTTAGATTTGGTTTAGCTAAAGACATATTTAAGTGTTTGCGAATATTTCCTCTTGTCGGGAGTAAGTAGTTTTTAGTTTTCCCACTTTTATAAGAATAATTCTTAATGCGTAGTCTATATAATATATAAAAGCCAAAACCCACTGACTCACTGACTCACTCATCACGATTTCTCAAAAACTACCGAACGGATTGGAATGAAATTTGGTATGTAGCTTTCTCTAGGGCCATAGGTGCTCACTAAGAAAGGGTTTGAAAAAATTCGAAATTTTAGGGGGGTTTGGCTTTTATA
>JAGFPH010000558.1:60100-76850 GCA_018207615.1 Philaenus spumarius
TAATAATAATAATAAAATATAATATGGATGTGTGTTACATGCATCTAATATTTTCCATGGTATGTCCTACTTTTGCAATTCTAAATAACCACCTCCTACGCTACTCTTGGGAAGGTATAAAGTTTCAACTGGGAGAAAGTATGTGGCAGTTATCTGGTACCGTCTATTCAATTTTTGTATAATTCGCTTGCAGAGTACAAACTCAGCCGTGCACTTTTATGGTACTTTACGTTTTGAACGATTTTGGGAGAACCGAGCGAACAATATGGTCGTGTAAAAAAACAAAATGCGTAGAATAATATCCTACATTTATTTTTGTAGATAAAACCCTAAAATCGTACAGAATCGATTGTTTTAGGCTAACTAACTGCTTTATAGACTTGTTAGGTTCATCTTCTTGTGAATATATAAACGTACTAGGGGATACCCCTGCGTGCTCCACATGCCAACCCCGTTGGAACCTTCTATACACATAATTATGTTATGTTTTCTTTATAATAAAGGTCCAGGATTAATAATAACCAGAAAGATAAGATGGTAAATAATTTTAAATGTTCAAATCAAATTATTTCGTATATTTTATAACAGCAGTTATAATAAAGGTTAAAAGAACTAAGCGAGGTTAATTTCTACACTTTAAAACTCTAACCTAAAAGTTAGAAATACCAAAATAATTGCTTCAAAGTTTTTCAATAATTTCAATATTAGAGCAAACAGCTGTTTTATCTGTTATTTTATTCAATTGGTTGCTATGGTAATAAATGTAAATACATGTGTTGGTTCATCAGTCTAGGCCTAGCCTATGATTTTTCCGACTAAATTTAAAAATATTGAAATAAAAAATGTTTTTATCAAAATTAATTATATCCCATAATACTCAGGGGTAGTTTAGCTTTTTACTAGTAAAACTATTTTTTCAATCGCTTCACTAGTTCCAGAGATTACCCCCTACATACAGACAAACAAATTTTACCTCTTTATAATACTAATATAGATAATGTTTAATATCACTCCAAAAAGTGTTCCGAGGAGCAAGATAATTTCTCATTAAATACTCCCGACCTTAGGACTCACCATAAGGGTCGCTGCAATAGCTTATCTTTCCAATGAAAATTACTAATAAACATTGTGAAAAATTTAGTTGTTTTCCGTTTAATATTGATCGTCCGGACAATAGTCTTGGCGATGCCGATGGTTATAAAACCCACGTCCTGTTTAATTAATACAGAAACAGCTCAATGAAATACAATGTAAAATATTAATCTACATTGAATTAGATTTGTGAAACACACAGATCAGAGCGTAAATCCGTTACCCCATTGTTGCAGAGTCTTATTACAAGACGATTTCTTTGAATTACTTTAGGGGCGGGTTCGCGGGGTTAGGTAAACGAATATCCGATTTCCCCGTCTGGTTGCTTCGGTTGATATTTCAAATATCCTTGATTATTTTCCAACCCCTAGGCGACGCTTTTAATTCATCCGAAACAGCGAGGTGACCCTTAAGGACAATACAATTTCCTATAGTAAATACGTCCTATTGACGAAATATTTTAATTATAAAACAGTTTTCTTACGAAATAGACGAAGTTGACCTTTCCGCCTTGTTTCCAGTTGAAAGTTTTTAAGTTTTGATATTTTAATAATAATCAAAAATAGTGAAACGATTGCGTGCTTCGCACGCCACCAACATTTAACTTAAGAGCACAGTTGTGAACGTAAAGACTCCGCAGACCCAGCCACAATCTTGAATTACAACTCCCATAAGAGGAACCAGATTACTGGAGTAATAATGATTAAGAAATTATTCTGAATACTTCATTTTAAAGGTTAGGACAGTCCGAATGTGGACCCATAAGAGGAACCAGATTACTGGAGTAATAATGATTAAGAAATTATTCTGAATACTTCATTTTAAAGGTTAGGACAGTACGAATGTGGACCCATAAGAGGAACCAGATTACTGGAGTAATAATGATTAAGAAATTATTCTGAATACGTCATTTTAAAGGTTAGGACAGTCCGAATGTGGACCCATAAGAGGAACCAGATTACTGGAGTAATAATGATTAAGAAATTATTCTGAATACTTCATTTTAAAGGTTAGGACAGTCCGAATGTGGACATCATTTATTTTTTTCGTTCTTTGTCTTAACTCAAAATCAAAGTTTGCAATTTTTTTCTTGTTCAATAATGCAAATATCATTAATGTAAAGAGCTCATCATCACATTAGCAGTTTAATTAGTTTTCAAGTAAGAGAATTTCAATAAATTTGTATAAGTTTATGACGAAAAATCAGTTTCACTGTGGAAGCATGTACGTTTGAATTTGTGTTCCTGTTCGAATTATTATGAATAATGTGCGTTTGCTTTATAATCAATCTTTTGTCGTATTTATTTGAATTAAATATTTTATTCTAGTGCCAAACCGGCCCTGACGATCGATAAAGCTGAGTTTGTTAAAGAAAAAATTAAGTTAAAATAAATGCACTTTTCATTTAATTAATTTTATGAAATGACGTAGAAGGAGTATTTCATCAAGTACAAAATGATTTACAAAAGTAGCAGAGACAAACCTGGCGACATTGTCGTAAAAAGAATGTCTTGAAGGGAAATTACACCGAAAATGGCCCAAAATTTTAAAAAATTTCGACTTTTGTTGTCGTTAATTTTGTTCTACATGTCTAACTGCTCAAGAAAAATAGGCTAAGTCATGACTCGACTGCATTTATACAAAAAATAGTTTTTCTGGGACAGAGCACTATTTTCAGGACTTGAATGTTCTTATGTTGGCCTAATTTTTTGTTGAAAAATCACTGTTAAGTCTTTACTTATTATTTTTATCGCCATTCCGACTATTGTTATATGTAAAATATAATTACAACTTACCGTCGTCAATAGTCAATTGTCGTATAAATTCTTCAAACGACGGCCGTTTCGGCTTATTCCGCCATTTTCAAGTTAAAATTCGTTGGAGAAATGAATCCGTTGTCACACATCACATACACATTTATACACAAACATTCAGAATAAATTAGAATAAACACACAAACAAATTTACTATTAAGAAATCACATGTCTTGTGGGCCCACTGTCTCGCACTGTAATCAACGAATTTTAACTTGAAAATGTCGGAATAAGCCGAAACGGCCGTCGTTTGAAGAATTTATACGACAATTGACTATAGACGACGGTAAGTTGTAATTATATTTTGTTAAGTCTTTGCTGGTAAAAGTTTAATAGTATATGACCTGACTTGTTAGAGGGAAATAAAGTACTTATGCGATATATAAGCTTTAATTACACAGTTATTTCTATGCCGATGGAGTGTACTAGCAAGAATAACTTCAATCGCAGTTTGAATTTCCGAGCTCTTTTTATAAAAAAAAAAAAAATATTTCTAAAACTACTTGTACTGCAAGGCTGAAATTTGTACCAATTATTCTGTAAATTTTAGATATTTTTCTTTACATTAAGGTAGATTTAGTTTTGAACTATTTCAAAAATAACGTTAAAATTACACCGTGTTATTTAAATAGGAGAACTTTTAGTAAGAACAGTTTATCAGTTCAGGAGAACCGATTACGCGGGCTCGCGAGGAAGCCAATTTGAAGTCCAAAATTCCGATACTCCCCAAAAATATCAAATTTATCATTGGCTTATTTTAAGTTTGTTAAGAAATACAAATTATAAAGTCCTACAAATTTCCTCGTGTTATTTATATGGGACAATTCTCGTCTCGAACTTAGTTTGTTAGAACTTTTCAACGTACGCTCATCTATAATATTATAAAGAGGTAAAAATTTTACTATCCCTAGTAACATAGGCTGTAATTCATTTTGATAGAAACATTTTTTATTTAAATATTTGTAAATTCAGTCGAGAATATTCTTAGGTTAGGTCTAGACTGATGATCCAACACATTTTTCTTACCATAGCAACTATACATTCATTACCATAGCAACCAATTGAATAAAACAGCTGTTTGCTTGAATATTTAAAGGGGTAAAAATGTAGTGACAACCCCTATAACAAATTTTGATTGTTATACTGTCCTTAAAGCTAGAGAATAAACCTTTAATAAATTAATGAATTTAAAAATAAGAAACCACTATGTTACAACCTAATTAAAAATAAATAAGACGTATTATAATTTAATAGTTTATTTATATAAAATAACCTGTTTGCATTTGCTTTGACGCAAGTCACAGCGGGGGTTCCCCTCTAATTTGTTAATATAAAGAAATGTATATAAAGTAAAGAAACTATAGAAAAGACAAATCTATCCATTCCCTCTAAAAAAACTATAAATTTTTGAACTTAAGTTTTAGATTCATACAGTCGTAAACTGTAAAATAATGTCGACGCAAAAATGTTAAACAAAATCGTTTGTAAATTAACTTGTAATTTATTGTGGTCAACGAAGGTAGCTCTAATACATCAGTCTCTAAAAGTTGTAAGTTTAGTAAAATATTCTAAATTAACTTGACACCTATAAACTAAACTATTTGTTTTGGTGTCTTAAGCAAAGCCCGTTCTTACGATAATTTCATAAAAATATTTGCTTTTTCCAGTCTCAAATTGTGTTACAACATATTCCAGTTTACTGTGCACTAATGAGTAAAGTAGTTTTAATACGCGAAAATAGAGCATTTTAAGAAAGTAGAAAACTTTTTAAGTTTGTTTTAATTTAATTTTGTAACACGTGGCTTTCAGGTACGTACAGAATCGATTGTTGTAGGCTAACTAACTGTTTTATCGACTCGTTAGGTTCATCTTCTTGTAAATGTATAAACGTACTAGGGGAAACCCCTGCGTGCTCCGAACGCCAACCCCGTTGGAACCTTCTATACACATAATCATGTTATGTTTTCTTTATAATAAAGGTGTTGGATTAATAATAACCCCAAAGCTAAGATGGTAAATAATGTTAAATGTTCAAATCAAATTATTTCGTATATTTTATAACAGCAGTTATAATAAAGGATGAAACAACCAGCAAGGCTCAGGTCTACACTTTAATAAAAACCTAACCTAAAAGTTAGAAATGCAAATAATTGCTTCGAAGTTTGAAATCAGCTGTTATTGGAAATCAGCTGTTTTATCTGTTATTATATTCAATTGGTTGATATAGTAATGAATGTAAATACATTCAAGAAATATGACGATTCTTCAATCTATACCAAACCTAATAATTTTGTCCGACTAAATTTACAAATATCGAAATAAAAAATGTTTTGATCAAAATGAATTATATCCTATGTTACTCAGGGGTAGTGTAGCTTGTTATTAGTATAACTATTTTTTCAATCGGTTCAGTAGTTCCAGAAATTACCCGCTACATATTAACAAACAAAAAACAAACAAACAAATTTTACCTCTTTATAATATTAGTATAGATGATTTACAAAATATAAATTTATTTCATGTTAAGGGGGATATCCTGTAAAACAAAATATAATTTTATGGAATTTGTTTCACAGTTTACAGAATTAAGCCTGAGCGTTAATAAAGAATACGTTAATTAATAAAGGTACTTATTTATTAATTTTTTGAAGACGGTGAAAGATCAACGTAATTTTCAAGCTAGTCTAAACTCAAACGTTATTCGCTTCTTTTTTTTCAATGTACACAAATCTTCAGTATTTCTAAACTAAAATCCTTCCAAATGTTACCCCAACTTGCACAATACTTCTAAGATTTCATCCACTAAACGGGTTGAACAAATAAAAAAGATATAATTTTAAAATTTCACAAATTTATCCTTTTTACAAAAAGAGGAACAATGAAAAGTATTAAAAAAAAACAAAAAATAAAGTTAAAAGCTATTCTGAACTCTCTCATTACCTGTTATTTTTATTTCCCACGCTATAAAAATCGTCAGTATTTATAAACTACAACCTTACAAAAAGTTATTCCAACTCGTATAGTACTTGGAGAATTTTATATACTACGTTTTTAAGTGGATTAAAAAAATAAAAAAGATTTCATTTTAAAATTTCACAAACTCGTTCTTTTTACAAAATGAGAAACAATGGAAAAATATTGAAACAAACAAAAAATAAAGTTAGAAACTAGTCTGAACTCGCTCATTACCTGCTATTTTTATTTCTCATGCTAAAAAAAGTCAGTATTTATAAACTACAACCTTACAAAAAGTTACTCCAACTCGTATAATACTTGGAGAATTGTATATACTACGATTTTAAGTGGATTAAAAAATAAAAAAGATATAATTTTAAAATTTCACAAACTTGTTATTTAAAAAAAAAGAGAAGCAGTGAAAAAATATTGAACAAACAATAGATAAACTAAAAAACTAGTCTAAACTCTCTCATTATCTGCTCTAAAAATCACCACTGCGTCCAATATAAAGTATAAATACTTCGTCACTCACCTCTTATCAGGAAGTCTGTATGGAATCGCGTTCAGTGTGTTTGACTTGGGACGGAGCGACTCACTCCTAACACAAGGTTTTGTACGATCGCGCTTCTAGGTGGGAGGGTGGTAATTTACCCCTCCGAAGGGGTGGAGCAACTCCCCACCCTCACGTTTACAAAACTTACCACCTACGGATATATTTTCTCGCTCCATATCCTCTGGTAATATTTAAACAAGAGTGTTTTCTTTAGACTTGCAAATCCGGTTTATTCGTGATAATGCGTCGATTATACGGAGACGACAACAGAGTCCGGAGCCTGTAATGACGTCATGAGCTTTGTCTCTTTGATTAATAAGCTATATAATTGTACAGACTATATTTGAAGTATATATAAACTACTCGGTACTAGTGACAACATACGATGCGCTTGGATTAATAAATATTTTAAGATTTATATCAAAAATAGGTACTTATAACTGAAATGCCTTGATTATGCATGCATGTTTTGTTAGGTCTAGCACCATTTTCATAATCTACGAGGTGTAGTAAAGTTAAGGGGAGCGTGTAACCCCTATTATTTGAATGGCAGCAACTCGAAAAGTATTATCCTAAGGAAGATGATTTTCATTTTAAATTGTGGGAAATTTACTGTTCTTTAAAAAAGGATTGAATAATTTTTTTGTCAAACCAGCCCTTCATACTAAACATTAGAAAAAACTAGAACAAGGTATAAAATGTGGGGTTTTCGTCGCCGGTGCCGCGCACGGAGCACTTGTATTTAATTTTATTAGTGCTACGTATAAAACACCTCTACAGTAGCATTAACTGTTCAACATGCTTTCTTAAATTTATTGAAGCATTTTTAATAACTTAAATGTCTATATTTGAACTATTTAGTGATTTTCTTAGTACAAAACTATTGGTTTTGCTTATTTGAATCACCATTTTTGTTCATTTACCAATAAAAATGCTCTTTACTCATAAACCAACAACTATACGACTATAAATGTGATAACCTTTTTTAAAGCTCTTATTTTATGGAGTATATTGTCGCTTTTTTCGATGTTTTATCTTGAACGGTTCACAAGTTATAAGCGTTTAATAAACGGCGCCCCCACCATATTCCCCCTCCCCCCGGCGATGTTGACCACGCTGGGGGGGGGGGGCGACAACATGGCTTTTATGATCACTATAGTGCCTATAACAATAATCAGAAATAAAATTGCGTCAGGTTTTCCGTGCATACTCAACCCCCTTCAGATCCTGGACTATATACCGGCCCATGTTAAATTAAGGAACGTTAGGTAAATTGTTCTCAAAAAGTAAAATTGCTACATATTTGAAGTTTTAACAAAACATGTTATACACCTTTATAAACAAACACTTGCTATTTGACTATTTTCCAAAAACCGAATCATATATTTTTATTTTTTGAAAAAAAAAAAATATTTTTTAATAGAATCTACAAATTTACAATAATGAAATGTTAAGATATGGCCTTGATTTTGCATGTGTTTGTATAAAACAGTATAAAGTAGGACCAACAAAAAATTCATCCTTCTATCTTTAATAGTTTCTGAGAAAACATTTACAAAACATTTTCAATAAAAATTAAAGGAAACTAGCGTTTAAAAGTCAAATCTTATTTGGAATGTGTTAAAACATCCCTGCACCATAGTCTGGATCCTCTGCTAGCTTTCCTTCTTCCTCCAGGTCTATTTTCCTTTTTTTATTATTGTTATTATGGTTATTATTATGGTTTATTATTTCTTAAAAATGTTTTTTGTTCAAAAATACTCAGTTAATTCAATTATGAAAAGAGGTCACGTATTTCCTCATTGTTATTATTTCAGTTCAATTGACTATTTTTTACTGATTCTGAATTCAAAACACTAGGCCTGTTTGTTAAATTTTAATAAAACAGCTGTAATACTTTGTAAAACCCAGCGTAGATTATACTTTGGGGTTATGTTTACAAATTCAATCATTATAATTTCTTGTGAAGTTGATATTTTTAAAATATGAGTTATAGAACTAATGTGTGCTACAATACGTTATAAGATTTGCTTTGAGTTTATAAACTGTGTATAAATACAACCTTTTGTCTTCAATATATTCGTTTATACAAATTTTAAGAAGTACCTATTCGTTTAACTTCGGAAACATTCGTACATCTTCATATAACATATAAACATATTTCATTATTAATTTTTTCATTATATTATTAATAACTTCTAAATCATGTAATCTATCAATATGAAATAAAAAGCAATTAAAATATAATATTGTTATCTTTCTTTAAATATATAATAATGTTAAATAAAACATTTTGACAAATAGGCCTACAGTTTTATAATCCTTTTAGTTGTACACTTTTACCGAGTTAAAAACCCTGTCGGCATAGTTAGGTACCCTCGATGAAGTCTGTTGTTTTTAAGAAAAATATATGAGATGGGCTGAAAAATAAACCATGTTACGAGGGTTACTAATTAAAAAAAAAACAAATAACCTCCTTAAAATGAAGTGGTATGCCAACTGAAAAACTAGCCTTACAAATAGTTATTTACTTTCTGGTTGACATCAACGTTCTACCACGCGATAAGTGTAGTAAATGGCTGAGATAAGACGCATGAAACTTTAATTTTGCCTCCATTTTTATATAACACAAATTTTAACGGGTCAGATATTAGAAATAATAAACAACAAAAACTGTTTTAGCTATTTACAGCAAATATAAACAAAATGTAAAAAATATTAAAATATTTTAGTAAAAGATTCATCAAAAATACTTCAGGATTTATTATTTATATTTCACTTCAAGTAGCAAATATTAAAAATTATTTCTTTAAATAATAACATATTTCGATATTGAAACCTAAAATTTATTTTATCTAAAGAATTAACAAACGCTTTGAAAAATAGTAAATACAACTCCAACATCCACGAAGTCCTGCTGGATGGAGATTAAGCAAATTTTTGCTATATCTCGTATTTATGGAGTTTTCCTCTTTCTCCTTCATGCAAAAATATGTAATATGTCCCAAAAAACAACCCTGTTGTAAAAATTTGCCCGCAAGAAAACCTCTACAGCCGAAAAAAGAATTGATACGTTGTTTGGGGAGAGCTTGAAATTTGTTTCAACGCTGTTTGGCGCGGAGCTTGATATTTCTTTCAACATTGTTTGGGGGAGCTATTATAACGGAAGTATTGGACGAGGAGACCATATTACTCAGGGCTCTATAACAAGGGCTAAACCGTTTCTTTGATCTCGGCACTGTGCCGCCAGTTTCACTCTGACTTCACAATGCTGACACGCACTAGCTGGTAGTATATGAGTAATGTGCGCGCAGTCGTTTACTCGCTGTTGTAACTCGATGGAAAGGCTTCAGTAAAATAAAATTTAGATATTCTTAATCTACATAAAGTACGGATTCTAACAGTATAAAAAACTTTTATTTTCACAGGTATTTCAAATTTTAATAATTGAAAATATTTGAGAATTATCACAGACTGACATGGAAAAGTTACTAAGCGAGGAAATTTTTTAATTTTGGGTTATAAACAAACTTCCAGCTGGAAAGTTGTAGCCAATGAATTGATCTAAACTATCCAATTCACCGATTTGTGATAAAATGATTACATCATTATGAAATCGTTTTTTAAATGAGCGCGAGGAGGTGCGGCACCGAAACTCCCGAAGTACAGTTGTTTGATACGGGAATAACGTTTATGTACATATTGATATTTTAAGGTAATATAGTAAATCACTTGTTCCCAGGTAAAATTATGCCAGCTAGAAAAAAAGTAAGCATTTTATTTTAACTTAAACTAATTATAATTTATAATTAAAATTTGATATTATTGAAGTGGACACAAAAAGTTAAGTTGGAGGTTAACGTTTAAAAAATAATATGACTATTACAAGCTAATTCTTTTAATTAAATATGAAAGTAATTTTTTTACGTAATTACGATTTTCTTTTTCCATCATTGATCTCTAATTTTATTTCTTTGAATGTGTAATAATGATATTATTTAACTTTGCACTGGACCATCCACTACCTCAAATACCACTCAATCAACAACACTCGGCTCAGAATTTTACGTCCGCCAATTGCCAATCGAAAAACCTCAAGATATTCTACAGTGTGTTGCGAACCAACTACAGTAAAGTCTCCCACATTGTCCCTCAGCTCGGAATAGGAATAGGAACTTGGGAGCACCAGACTCCCTTTTGCCAGCCTCGTGGAACGCCTTTGATGTTAGGGGAGCGCTGCGAACGACTAGAAATAAGAGACCGATGATTCAGAGTCGAAGCGGCCGAAAAGTTTAAAAAACAGCGATGCTTAAACTTTTATATTATTAACTTTTTCAGCATGATCATTATTGTAATCAAAATACTAAGTCCAAACATGATACAATTTGGACCACATTTAGTGATTAATAGTTATCGAATAACCCACTTAATTTCATGATTAATTAAAAAGTAAATATCCTAAATGAGAGAACAACACGGAATACATACAAACAATGGCTGTACACTGACAAACGCCGTCAGAAATACAAAGTCGAAAGAGGGCCCGAAAGAGAAAATTATTTAAAATAGATACCTGAACACTGACTGATTTATCATGTTGCCCGGTACAAGCTACCTCTCGCGAACTGTCAAAAACTAAAAAGTGGCTGGTCGCTTTGACGTTGACATTGTGATGTTGTTTAGTTTTGTGACTTTTGAGTGTCGTCAAAATAATTCACTAACAAGCGTCTGTGTTGTGCGTCTCGTGATAAGTTTGCTTCTGTTTTTGTATAAGAAAAGTAATTTCTTGATATACATAAAATGTGTTTAGGTTCACACTTACAGTCTTTTACCGAGGATTTCAATTTCTGATAAAAGGCTATTGACAAAATAAGAGATATTTTGCCAATATTTTGCTTAAAATAGTATGTGTCTCTAAAATTTGCTATGAGCTATATACAAGTACAAAAATAGTTACATATACATAAAAGTAAGCATTTAAAAGTAAGTTAGTTTTCTTATAAAAGTAAGCATATTATCTGCACCCTTAAAATATGTGTAAGAAAGGTGTTTTAGAAGTGAAAATTTCAAAAAAAATTCCGGATCCCCTTTCTGTCACTTTTGGTCACTTCCGGCAGCGTTCTGGTATTGGAAAAAATACAAATAAACCCCTGGTAAATGCCCTAAGACTGAGCCCTGTGGAATTCCGGCACAGACATTCTTCCAACCTGACCTATCATTACCAACAGCAAAGCACTTATTTATTCCAGAAAGATAAGACTGCACCCATGCAATGCACATAGGTGCCAATATCACATTTCTTAATTTAACAACGAGCAGTGAATGATTTACGCAATCAAAAGCTTTAGAAAAATCTAATATAGTAACGATAGTTAGTTCTCGGTGATTCATTGCTGACCTAACATCATCCGTCACCCTGGTAGTACTGTTGCCAGTTCAAAAACCAGATTGTAGTGGACTTATGTTATTTCATTCCAGGTATTTAAGATCATAAAGGTTGGGATATGTTACCAATAGGACGGACTAGAGCGGACTTCCAGATAAGCAGATACACCAGTTGTTAAAAATAAATTAAACGGATTAGTTATAACAGGCAAAGTATAACCAATAGTTCTTTTAATAAAACTAATAGAAATACCATCTACACCAACAGCAGTCTATGAATAGCCTTAGTGTCGGAGACTGGAGAGAAATTGAAAACTCTATTTGAAACACTATTTGGTCTTGCAATGTCAATATGAAATTATTTATAGATTCATCGTCTATAGCCAGAGGAGTTACGAAATAATTATTTAAATCTTCGATTGGCACGTTTATTGGATGATGACATTGTACTTTTCCTATACCTAATTCTTTAACACCACGCCATAAAGCAGCAAAGGATTTGTTTTTGTTAAAGAAAGCATGATTATACCTAATTTTAGAATTCCTTAGTTGCTGTTTTACTTTATTTCTAAGATTACGATATTGCTTAAAATGACGTGTTTTATATTGTGAACATTTTTTATTTTTGGGGGGACCCACCGGCCCCTCCCCCCGTACTGGGGTCAGCCGGTGGAGTGGGTTTGGCCGTAGCTGCCCCCCCCCCCCCAACGTTTTGGTGAAATGACGCTACTGCATGTTTATCGTAAATATAAAATAACATATTGTTAAATTCTGTAACTATTTCGTTAACATTACTGGAATTATTTATTGCATCCCAAGGCTTAGTGACATCGGCCAAGAAATCATCGTAGACAATGCTTTTAAAATCTCTATAAGGAATTAATTTAGGTCGTGACTTGGCAAATTTTATATCACATACACAGAATACTAGATCATGTGAGGAGAGTCACTAGAAACAACTCCAATTACATTAAAATAAAGTATCATCATCAACCAACTTTTGAGGGCTGTTGAACTGCTTTCACAGCCTCTTTCCCAGTCCTGTTGTTCTGTTTGTCCCACCATTCTTCCAGGGATTTTTTTGTTTTCTTCTGTTTCTATTTTATGTTTAATCAAGTCAGCCATTGACTTTCCACTTTGAGTAAACATTTGGAGAACTTAGAATTGTATTAATTACTAAATTTATTTCAAAAGAAATTTATAGCTTATACCTGGTTTATGTAATTTTTATCTCAAAAACAGGCAAGAAAATCATTCTGATTGAAGTATTTTGCGACTTCTTTACCTCTTTCTTCGATACAAGATGTTGGATAAACATACCCATAAGCTTTGTAGTAGTCTTTCTTATCTAAATACTGTAGCTTATTGGCGATTTTTCTAGCATGGCTGTCACTTTCCTTTCCTTTGTTGGGTTTTTATAAGTACTTAATCTGTTTTGGCTCTTCAATGTCTTTAAAAGATTTGTTCATAACATACAATTATTTAGCTTCTTTGTGTTACGAACTGGAAGAGATAAGGAATAGCGAGACTGATAGTATTTCTAGTTAAAACGTCATCAGTAGCCGGCAGATCAAAACTATTTGGTGTTAGGATTTTACTAATACCTCCTATTTGTTTGCGAAAGAATTTTCTGCGATTTTGTACCACTTGACAGAAAAGCCCATTTTGTTCCACTTGATTTTCTAGGAAATAATGCTTTGTATTGTAATTTCTTTTAATACACTTAAACTTTTAACACCCTCAAAACAATCAATCTCAGTAATAGTTAACACTAGCTAACTTTTAAAAAGTGATTAATTCATATTTAATAGTTATTGAAATAACAATAACCTTGTTGGTAGTCAGGTAGACGTATATAAGTAGGGTGAATGCACCAGTTACCGACCAACTGAATAAAAACACTATATACTAAGTAATATTTATTATGTTTTAAAATATTTCTTTAACCAATATGTACCCAAAGGCTTTTAAAATAAAGGCAAATTTAACTTTACAGTCTGTTTGGTAGTCACAGGGAATTTCTATTGTTGGCACAACTGTCAATATGGCTGATGGATGTGTCACAAACTACATGTGATCAAGGTGAGCAACTACTTTTGCTATTATACCCCAGTTAATATTTAGTCATCTTATTGTATCTTATTTTGGCAATGTAATATATAATCGCTCCATTACCCGACCACTGGCCGGTTATTGGTACAAAACACTGGTCACTAATTGGTACTGACAACTAATCCTAAATATTGTTGATTTCAGATGCCTAAAAGGTATACACGAGATGATTTGGTCAGTGCTATTGAGGAAATATGTAATGGGGCTAACATTAGAGAAACAGAGAGAGATTACTTAAGCTTCCTGATTTAGGCATAAGTAATCTATATATATTATATTAAAAGAATTTGGTCAAAACCTATTTCCAATCGCCCAGCATCTCCTAATGGACCGATTTTGATGATTTTTGTTTTAAAATGTGTCTTATTACCTGTAGATATGTCATCAAGCATTTACCGAAGTCCTAGGACATTAGGGCTACGCCCCAGTGGCCCTCAAAGTTTCAATGTTAATCTTATGGAAGGTCAATCTTAAGGAAGAAGAAGAAATATTTCTTTTGATTTTATCAAGGACACAAAAACAGCTGTTCGTATGAAAAGCTTAAAACAGCTGATTTTGATCAACAACTGATTTGGATCAAATCAGTATCAAATGTAGTATTACCTTTTTGAGGTTGCATTGACAAACTAAAAACAAACACAAACAAAAATCAACGAAAAATGCTAACTATATTTTAATTCAATTCAAACATTGGTTGTTACAAACCTATTATATATAAAACAGCTAATTTGGATCAAAAACTGAACATAATCATTCACAGATATGTCAAGTCTTATATATTATCATCCGTTCAGCCGCTATTCACCCGAGAAGGAGCCCCAGTATACAATCCTTCAAATTTCCCATGTTAATCTTATGGAGATAATGTTTAATGAGTTTGAGTCAGCTGCCAAATAAAACAGCTAATTTATGCTCGGTCACCTATGTACAAACGAGCAAAAGATTAACGAGATTCTTTATCAAATTTTCCACCTGCGAGCGAAGCGAAGCAGCCATCTGAGGCCGAAGGCCGAGCCGGGGTTGGGACGCGGAGCATCCAGGGGCAGAGCCCCTAGTCTTGACATGACTATAACCAGTAGAAATCCTGACCTAACTAAGATGATTGATTTGTTCCATGATGAAGTGGATCAATTCATTTCCGATGTTGATTTAATTCAAGCGAACCAGCAACTGGAAAATAATCATCCAACTCAAGAGGTTGGTCAGCTTCAAGAAGAATCTCTCCCTAAACAAAATACCGGTATGGCTTGTGTAACGCCTGTACCCATCAAACGTACAACCAATGCCATTAGTCCAGCATTTGCTGATTGTGTTTTATGGCCCTCTGAGTCCCTAGACAAAAAGGGAGGAAAGCCTCGAAAAAACTTAAGCTGCCCGATGCTGTAGGAGCTGGGGCTTGGATGGAATATTGGGAAAGCCAGAAAAAATAAACTGTTGAAAGAAGAGAATAACAGAAAAGGACTTGAGAGAAAGAAAGAGAGAGAAGACGAGTTGAAAAATAAACAGAGAAAGAATTGAAAAAAGAAAAGGAAAAAGAAAGAATCATTTTCATCTTCTGAAGAAGAAGACAAATGTCTCATGGAGATAGAAGGCCACTCAGACTTAGATATTGGCCTTGCTGATATATTAGAACCAAAAACTCCTATACCTACGGAAGAACTTGGAAAATAACTATGCTTTCATCAAATTTCCATTCGAATGAAGAAATAAAGAAGCTCAATAAGTGGGAAAAATTTTAAGTGTAAAAGGAAGAGAAATTTCAATATCATGTTTATGTAAAAGTAAGAAATGAGAGAATAAATACATTTTTCCACAAGTTCCGAACACTACAACTATTGACAGAAACCAAATAGTGTACATTCTTAAACCTACGGAGTTAAGTGGTACAAAGAGGCAACAATCTTGTGAATCTTGTGTGTCATTTGATATCAATTTACAAAAAGTTTTATGTTTAATAGTAGTAGGCCTAGTCCTAGACTACTTGCAAAACAATTTAGGTAAGAAAATTTTCATTTTGTAACTTACAATAAAAACGTTTCATGATTTTTTTATTTAAGCCTTGAAGTATTGCTCTTTATTACATAAGAGTATTAATTCTAGGTTTTCTACATTATATTAAGTACATATTTTAATATCTCAGTCAATATAGTAATACACCTGATAAAATACATTTTGTAGTTGGTCAGTAACTGGTGCAGTAGTGGCTGGTAATTGGGGAATGTGGTCCGTTATTGGTGATTTTGTAAAATTCCACAAAGAACCATAAAAACCCACTTTAAGCAATATTAGGCCTAAACACAATTGTGTAATACATAGGAAAACATTTAAAAGAACACAATAAAAGATTTTCAAAATTAAATGTATAATTTTCTGTAATTTTTGAAGTTCAGAAATTCTAAACTGGTAACAAATTGGTACATTCATCCTACATCCTGTCCAATTATATTTCGTTAATCTACTTTGCCAAATACAATAGGGGTATTCACAATATTTTTGAGTACCGGTAGGCTAGTGTACAATATTTTTATACACGAAAATAAACCTATAAAAACTTGTATTCGGACATATAAAAGTCAAACAGACCACTTGGTAGCTCTTCCAAAGTATTTATTTATACATAAAACATCTTCACTGCAATAAAGAAAGTTATTATGTTACTTTTTTACAATTTCAAGATTAAAATTACCTAATTTCATTAAAATTCCACGTTTAGTATTTGTTTGGATCTGTAGGTTGCAGCACTTCCCAACGTTTCTGTCAATATTCAACACAAAGTTTAACTACAGATTTACAGAGCGCAGCATGTTACTGAATTGAACTGAATTACCATCATTAC